>JAIUND010002754.1:0-20146 GCA_034699125.1 Gisinianus flammeolus | reverse complement strand
TGCTTCAACTAAGATCAATTTTGATTCCATGCTAAATCAATTTGGAGTCCAAAAATTACGTGACAATGCGTGATTGCTCCAAGAAATTACGTGATCACGGTTGTCACGTTCCCAGCTATGATTTCCGCTTCACAACTATGGATCATATGTCATAATCAAAATGTAATTACCGAATGCACTGAGGTCTCCAGAATGAAAACTATACACAAGTAAAAGCAAACGACATATCTATATATATTTTTAATTTTTATTACTAAAATGCTGTAACTTTGCCAGTATTATTATGTGCCGTCGATCATGTTCAACAAGTTTCATCAACTTACGAAGTTAAAAGGGATAGTAGAGCATTTTCCATGTTTTTTACTTCATTTACGGCTGACAAAAACGAATGCCCAGGCGGGTCATTAGTTGCTGATTTGTCTGGACCTGACATTTTTGAGGATTAGATATTTTTTCCTTGTATCTTTTTACAATCCCATCACCATCAATCTTCAGTACACAATTATGAAACACTAGAAATTTCAAAACAAATCAGAGTTAGTCACGCAATTAATTGCATAGAGAAATTTTTGTATGCTTCATAGCTCTATAAATTGGTTGCCTTACCTGTTTTGATTTTTTAAACCTTGAAATAATGTGAATTTATAAGAAAAAATGGAAAAACGAAAAACTATTTCGCAATTCGAATTATGAATTAATTTCACAATATTTCACTGTGAAATTTTCACAATTGTGAATTCGGACAGGACTTCTAATTTCCCACCATTCTCAAGTTTATCTCCACGCGTTCATTTTCATTCATTAAAGCAAATTGTGAAAATTTCTCGATTGTAAATTGTAATTTTCCAAACATCATTACAACTTGCACATACTTTCAGAATACTCATTAAAAACACCCGTGTGACACTAATACAATCACTATAAATTCAACTTTTCCTCAGAATAAATTATCATAAAAAGCTGCAGTGAGAAAAAGTTCTAAATGAACTCTTGAACGTCTGTTGTATGTATGCATTTAAGTACATTTTTACATAGGTACTGTAAGTATGAAAAATTCTGGTTAAGTATGTGTAAAACATGTTGATATTGACTCTCATTTATATACTTGCAGTCATGTTTTCAATATCATCAATCATGATCACCAAATTCTCCTGTAATCATGCATAAAAGTTTCTTACTTTTTGCAATGAATGTTGCAAGTTGAATCTGAAAATATCTCTGTATCGCTATTATTATTATTAATTATTATTTTTATCAAGTTCCTGGTCTATAGGTGAAAGAGATAAATAAGAGATTCAGAGATGAGTGGTCGTCTGACTACTATCTGCAGCATATATACCTACATCCAAATTATACCAAATACCATACCAAATTTTACAATGTATATATGATAATTTCGAGAAGTTCAATCTGTGTGACGCATCTAGGCCAGTTATAATGTAAGAATTTCAACCGGTTTCTCATCATCACAGCCGAAACAGCAATATTAAGGATAGACGCAGAAAGAAAGAAAGAGAGAGAAGAAGGAAATGAAAATATATGTTAACTCACAAAGTGCATTCATATTATCTCTCAAGAATCTCCAACTTGAACTTCTATAACATAAATGAAATTATATATATATATATATATATACGTATAGAGTGATAAGTTCATGCAAAACATAACAAGAGCTTATTGGCGTACAGAGCTTTGCCAAATACCAACATGTAAAATCCTCTGTAAATTTTTGTATTCATACCATATTTTAAAAACAATATGTCATGTCTGTTTGTCCTCCCCCTTTTTTTGCTACTACCTGTGTAAGTTTTTGCAATCCACACCATACAAAACAATGGGGCAGACGTAAGTCTACGTACAAATGTAAGCAAATCCACCAACTAATTTTTTTCTTCTGGGTTTGTAAGAAAAAGTCTTAGTAGTGCGACAGAGAGAACAAGTGTTATTTGCTATAGTTATATATACAGATAAATATTTTATCCTGCTTTTAAAGGTTTCTCCTCTCAGTATCTCAATATGTACTTCCCTATAGCACTACACGAAATGAGAGATGATGAGAGTGAGAGAGAACTTATTTTACCGGCAATATACATAGACGAAGGAACCAAGACGCATACACAAAATACACTCACAACTATAAGTAATAACAACCTGCGTTCTTCTTTTTATTTTTCTCCCATTAAACTTGTAAATTGCTGTGTGTACATTCCTTTTGATTATTGTTATAGTCATAACTAGCAATTTTTTTTTGGTATAATAATATTAAATCTGTGATTTTACTTGCTCTCACCATCTCTCCATACTCTACGTGCTATGTGATAATTACAACTACAGTATTTGGTTTCTCTTATTTCCGTTTCTCAACACAGATATACACATACCATGATATAGTTGAAGGTACTCGTCCACCCAAAATCCAAATACCAAACACAAACAGGAACAACAATTAGGCGAACGCTACACACATTGTCACTGTCATTGTTGTTGTATACATATATTGTCTATTGTTTTTGTTGTCGTCGTCGTCGTCCCTTTTGTACTGTATGACTGTCAGTGACTTCAAGCTCTCCCATCTACTACAACTATATACCAATTTCGTACATTTCTCTCAAATTAAGCGTAATAAAGTGTATACGTACAAAATACACATAATCAAATCGCATCATTTTTTATTATCGCCTGGTGAACTTCAAATCTACAATCTCAACAGTTTGGAAAGGCATCCTTGTACAAACATACTTACAAACATACCTACTCGAGTTTTTGCCGTCATCTCAATTATTTCTTCAAACTTTTGACAATTTGGAATCTTTCTTTTGGGCCTCTCATTGGAAGTAGGTGGTTTATACCTACAATGAAGCTCTCAGGTTCAGATATTCTTGTGATTCTCCTCAACGGTTTCATCCTTTTGTTTACGGCTCTCGTCATCCTTCTCGTCTAAAAGTTCAATAAAGTCTCTCTGTATACATAGAATTTGTGGAGTTTTTGTGTGTGTAGAATAAAAATTCAAGATTATTAGATCAAAACATGTAGAAATCCCACTTGTTTTGTTTTCCCTCTGTTTTTGTATAGTTTTCTTCTCTCTCTCGTCTTAAAATTTCTTCAGTTTCTTCTCATTTAAATTCGTTGTGTGATATATTTATTTATAATATTTGAAAGAAATTTTCCATAAATAAATTGAATCTCGTTATTAGTTTTTAACAAAAAAAAAAGAAGGAATTGTGCATTATTGAAATATACCAAGCTTTTGAGCTTGAACAGAAGGGGGGAAAAGAAGAAGAGAATTGTTTTGTGAAAACACTAATTAGAATAATTAATATACAGTTAAAAAAGCGTGAAATCATGAAATCAAGGTACTTGACGTCATTCAGACCTGTCATTGGCCCACTTTCCATTTCCTTCGTATTTTTACTCATTCTTCTTACACCTCAGACCAGTTTGGCGACAAATAACACAGTAGCAGCAACAGCAAAAACTTCAACTTTAACAACCACAGCGGACAGTGAAAGTCAAGCAGCTCTGGCACTCCTCTCTCAATGGGCCGTTGGCAATGGCAATAACCATCAAAATGATGATGATCAAACACCAGAATCAAAATCCTCGATGCTCGCTTCAATTACTGAGCTACTGAGTGGTCTGGGTAAGACGAGAGACTCTGACCCATCTGCTAGTGGAGACATTGAAGAGTCTAGTCCTCAATATGATGAGCCTTACAATGAAAAGGAATTAGGGACTTCTTCGTATGATACTCAACTACCACAGGGGGAGGAGTCGTCATCGTCGTATTATCCAGCACCGTCAATTGTCCCTCAAGGACATGAACACGGACACGGACACGGACATGGACATGGACATCATTATGAACATTATGGACATTATGAAAATTATCCCGTCTTGAAGCCCGTCTACAAGGAAGCAGAAGCGAAATGGTTTTTTTGGGATTGGCTCCACTCGGATGGAACCTCCACATTTATTACTTTATTCATTTTTGGAGTTGTCCCCATCCTCATTGGACTAATCCCATTCATTGTGATCCTCTCCAACTTTTGGTTCATTTTCAACAAAATCCATGGTCTTCATCATCTTTTCCTTCAACTACTCGGATCCCATGATGAGCCGTATGATTATGGATGGCCCAGCACTGATGCATATGGATGGAGCAGATAAAATCCATTTGTTTTATCCTGTGTACATAATTTTATACATAGTTGTTTTTAATTTTATCATCTAACATTTTTTGAACTCTCTGTGCGCGATATGATCAAATATATAATGTCTTACTTTTTTTGTTTTTTTTGTTATATGTGAGGATTCTTGGATAACTTCATATCCAATTTAAATCTTGATACAAGGATACAACTACTCAAACTCATTTAATCTTTTTAGTCACATGTAACTCACAAAAGATAGATGAGTTGTGGACAAATGTCGTGTGTGAATGCGAGCTATATATCAAAAATAGTGGACAGAATCATGACAATGTGACATGACATGACACACCTCGATGGTTCACAGTTCAAAATATACGTGTATAATGTACACTGTATATATATGGAATACTACCAATTTAAAATTTAAATAAGACAGACAAAAGTCTTTTATTTTGTCTGTAAGTATTTTCATTTAAATTCAAGATTCTCGAGTGAGATGGAGATTTTCAAGAGTGTCAAAGTACTGAAAAAATGTAACTGAAAAAAGATGAGCATAAATAATGTGATTCAGTTTATGTGTAAAGCAACCAGTAAGCAGAGCACAGATTTAATTTATTCTTATTTGAACTGTATTTAAGTAAGTACGTTTATTGTTATATATATCAATTGTTAAGAATTAAGAGCTTTGCATTTAACTTGTTGAAAAGAAGTGTAGCCTGTTAAGAGATGCAAATTCCATTTGCGGTTTTGTTATCGTCCTTTTTTATTTGTTTGTTATCGTTAAATGTGAGTTTTAAATAAATATGATTTGTATAATACATACGTTCGAAGCTCATATAGTTGTCATTGAATCATTTAAAGACTAAACACGATAAAACACTTGCGCTCAACGTGTGTATATGTTGTTTAGTTACTTAATCGATTAATCGTATACTACGATACGTTTATGCAACAAAGTATTTCCAATTTTTTCATAATGCCAAGATATGTAACTCCTCTACTTTTTTCACTGGAAAAAGTCTATTTTAGTCGGAAGCAAAAACTCCACTATACTTGACATTTTGACTTTATTCTAAACAACGTGAATAATGCGTTCAAATGCAATGGAGACAGAACGAAGCAGGAGTCTATTCTATTGTTCTTTTCCCTAATCAATTAAATCGATATCCTTAATACCTGTGTATTGTGTAATAATATTTTTGTACGTACGAGTCCCTATGCTGTGTGCTGTATAAATAAATGGTTTTGAACGCATTATCGTTAGACGTTCTTCAAGTCACGTAAACCACAAAAACACTAGAACTGAAAATCTCAGTATAAAATTTGCTTGATGCTACGTGACTGAAATCTGTTTCTCTTTGTTGTTCATGTTATCTTGTCAAAATATTTCGTTGACCTTTGGACAGGAAAATCCCCACATCGAAGAAGTGTCATGTATATATAGGTACAAAAATATGTGGATTCCAAACGTAGACATCATTAAATTAAAATTATTGTAAGTAAACATGGACATACTGAATAGCCATTGTTTGATATTCTACTGATTAGTTTTTAAAACAAAGTATTAGATAATTTGTCATTTATTATTTAAATTAACAGTTAAGTATTTTATTGCTAGCCAAATCATTTCGGTCAGTTCGTTGCTAGAAACTCATGTGGGATTGACGATTGACTTGATCATAATTAGCCATGACATTAATTATCTTATTTTTCGTCTTCTCTCTTTGTAGCTTTTCCGGTTCACTCAGTTTGGAGAATGCTGGAATCACTGCTGATCATCAGGGATCATCAGGAAATGAGGTTTGGAAATTGTTATTTACTGCGGTGAATATTTTAAACAATTTATTGGGAACTGCCAATTAAAATGTACGTTTTGGAAATCTTATAGGTATTAAAAGGGATGGAAGAGACATTCCTGGAGAAAATCTCTATGGAGCGGCTCAAGCTATGTGAGAATACTCTTGGAGATACGAACATTGTCATTCATGTTTGGAACCTCATCCTGATGAATTCCAGAATCCTTCAACATCTCAAATCCCAAACTTTCTTGAAGTTGGACCCTTCATTTTCCAGTATACACAGCCAACTGAATATTTTTCAGATTAATTTTATTAAATTTTGATTTCATTACTGTTTTTTATGACTGTTTAATTCTGACATTTTCGATTGTTTGACAATTCAGAGAAAATAAGACTCGGTCAAAGTGCTCCATACTTGTGGACGATTTAGCAATCAACTTTGACGAAGAGAGGAGTTTCCAGTTTGTTCCAGAATTCTCAAGCAGTTTGGAAGATTGTTTGACCAGTGTTAATATTCCATTTCAAGTAATAAGAAAAAGATTCATTCTTTCCCAGTTTTAAATGGCAAAACCAAAATTTGATTCTGTACATATATATAGATTGTAATCAAAAAATTTTTTAAATATTTTCAGAGTGTTGGTCATGAAATTCAAAAATATGACATTATACCGTCTTATATCATTATGTCTGGACTACGAAATGAATTTTACATCAAAGGAAATGTATCTTTTGCTGATTTCTTTATAAATGGAGTAAACAATTCCGTGTACAAAAACTTCATTGACAATAACCCCGATCGCTACCCAGCAAGCACTATCATACCACAATTTGACCAGGATTCCTTCAACATTTTCAAGAAAGTTCGTACACCGATATTCCAAAACCACTCACGAGCATTTTATATACTTATTTACTTATTTCTAATTCATTTAAATTATTTAATGTAATCATTTCCTTTCACTGTTGTTGTACTTGTACATAGATGAAATATCCACAACAGTTGACACTAAGTTCTGAAACCCTTTCTTTTGGACAAATTTTGGAAATTGATAATGACAAAATACGAGATTGTGCTTATTCTTCCTCTACTTCCGGAACGGATGGCTCTAGTTTCTTTGGTACACTGAATAACTCAAGCATATTGTGGTTGTACTCTGAAGAATTGTGTGACTCGATTCCCCTGGAATTTAGCAAGCAGGTTAACTACAATGGAATATCTGCATTTAAATTCCTCATTTCCGAACAGTTACAGAGTTGTAACGACAATAATGGCACGCATACATCTTGGGCGTCCGGTGTGACTGATGTCAAAAATTGCCAAAAAGGTTGTCAATATATATATGTACTTAAAAAAAATAGTTAAAAATTAGCACACGAAGTTGGCATTTTACTAAAATGATTTTAGAGATGTTTTCAGTAACTAAAATTGTTCCTGTGTATATTTATATATTATTATATATATTCGTAGAGCTGCCTTTCGTCATTTCGTATCCCCATTTTTGGAACAGTGAAGAGAGCATCACTAAAAACATCACTGGAATGACACCAAAGGCCGATTCCCATCAATCGTATTTCATTGTGGAGCCGGTAATAAAAATAAATATTCTCCCAACGAAGTTTCTTTCATATATACTTCCCATTATAAAAGTACCTATGTCCACTGTGATGATAAATATAGGTGACTGGGAAAGTACTGGAGTCGAGTAGAAAGTTTCAGTTGAATGTAAATTTGACTAAATTTTCCGATGAACATATGGATTTGGAAGAGAAATCCGTACCTACGACATTATTCCCAATTTTATGGGCTGATAGAGTAAGCTTCATTTCCTTCATTTTAAATGTAGACGTTCTGGTGAATTTTATCGTTAGTGAGGGTTTACATTTACAGTTTGCATATGTTTTCACATTATGAATTACAGCAATTCAAGTTGGACCAAGAATCTTTGACGAATTTAAAAGTATTTCTAGAGGAGCTGAATAAAACCACATTTGAAACTCCAGCAATAATAACAACAACAACAGCAACAACAATACAATCGTCAACTTCAAAATCTACAGAGGATTTGACTGTGAGTTTAACAAGTAGCACTACAAAAGAAGTCACTGTCACATCACCTCCGTTGACGACAACAAATAAGACCCCAACGAACAACGATCCCGACATGCAAATGATTTTTGATAGGATCAATGTCATTTCTGCCAGTATTCGTCTCATGGCAGAAGTTATTATTGTCCTCATGGTTATCGTTTTAATTTCCGTGGCGTTGGTCAGTTTTCTAGTATTAAAGAAACCGCGACAACCCCTTCTTCATCATCATCAACAAGAAAAGACCATCTGTTGATAATCCTATACTAAAAAATACGCTACAATTTTTCTTAAAATTAATAAAAATCTAAAATATAATTCTGTTACATCTCAAATTTACTTCCTACATTCCAAACTTGAGCTATAAAACAAGCTTTTCATCTCGTGCTTACAAAATACAAAGTGATGGGTTATGTAAGAATTGATATGCAAAATTAAATACTATATGTGTGTTGCATGCAAGAGTACATTTTGCATCCACTTACACTTGGCAAATGTATTATTGAACATTAATATTTTGTAACTACTTTAATTACACTTAGAATTTAACACGCATGAGAACTCCCACGTGACAGCATATCAGAATCCCCTTGAACTATGCAAATACATTTAAGTACACTCCGAATTCTGAATATGGACTTTTCTCCAGGAAATTGTAATGAAAACGTTGTACCAAGTGGCAATTAATGCTACTGTTCTTTAATGGAGGAAAAACAGTAAATAGGAAATTCATTGCGGTGATGCAATATGAATTATGAACGTTATGAACGGCCGATGATAGATAAAAAAAAAGGAAATATAATATATTAACAAAAACAAAAGTAAAAACTTAAAGCTGCGAACATGAATTTCCTCGACAGCGAAAACCTTTTAGCATTTTAGCTCTAAACAGACTCTGTTTACCAGAGTCGAATGTTCCTGTTTATTGTTTACTCAACAAATGTCCGACAGACAGAAAACTGGAAAGGAGGCAAAGATATACCTCAAGGTAAAATGTATAAATGTGTGTACAAAACTACAAAAAGTCTAGATTTTCAGTCCACATCAGTAATCGATACTGAGGAGTAAAAAAATATGGCATGACATGTAACATGATTTAATAATAATAACTAGTTGCTTGCATTTTTAATTCCACTTGTTGTGAACGAACGATGGCATTTGGATTTTCGATATTATAATTAAGAATGCATGCCAGCTTAAAATTAATAGTATTTACAATACGATGGAATTGAATATAGCATTTATGATTAAAAAAGTCCACGTTCTTTCATTCAGACTATAAAATGAAAATAAAAGGGAATCGCTAAATATTGTTATGATGAGTATCTACTTATATGATTTGCATGTACGAGGAGTATCAGTAAATTATGTCACTTGTATTTTTTTTGATAATATGGGAGTGAGCTACGACGCAGTACTCATAGTATGTGTGAGAGGAGCACGATACAATGCCACATGGAAAATTACAGGCAATTCGGATTTGTAGTTCAGTAATTATAGTCGTCTGAATTTTTACAGACCAGCGAAAACATGGAGATTTAGAAATTCCAAAAGGAATTGTGATCATATTTTTGTCCTTACAAAAAACCTGCCTAAGCAAATTCATGAGCTGTTGGTGGGAGTTTAAGGTAGGTCTGCTCTATCAAATTCTTAAGTGGAAGGATGGTGTCAACTGTTTAATTAAGGGAGGACAATTGAGCCTTGAAGACAAGGAGGCCGCAAGTCATCCAACCGCCGCCGTCAGTCAAAAACCAATAAATAATAGGCGCACCTCATGCAGTGGCATCGACGAACCAAAGTGCGACAGATGGAGGATGAAACGGGGATTTCTTCTGGGTATATTGAAAATATCCTCCACCATCATCTTAGTATCAGTCGAGTTACTTCCGTTTGGATGTGGAAAACTGCGATGTCTTCCCAAAAGTAGTAGAGAGTCGAATGTTTCGACTTCAGTGTAGAACGACTCCAGTGAGACCCCAAATTTTTTTATCGTGTGGTCACTGGAGATGAGACTTGGGTTCACTTTCATCATCCCTAGATTTGGGCTGCATCAAAAGAGTGGCGGTGGCAGGGAGAAACAGTAGCAACCCGTTCAAAATCTCAAAAATCCGCCGGGAAGATCATGGCTTCCGTTTTGTGGGATATGAAAGGGCCACTGCTGATTGAGTACCTGCCACACAAGACTACAATGAACGGTTCTAAGTATGCTGAGATTTTGGAGAAATTGGCGAAAGTCCATCAAGGAGAACTGGCCACGCCCCAAAACACTTGACCTCCTACTTCACGACAACGCTCCGTGTCACTTGTCCCCCCGACCCAACCGACGCCCTCATTGACAACGGATTTGTAGAAATTTCTCACCCACCCTATTCTCCTGGCCTGGCCCCGAGTGACTATCACCTGTTTCCAGATTTGAAAAAAACTCTCAAGGGAAGGTCATTTTCAACTGATGACTCAAAAGATAATGATTTTTTTTCCAACGGCAGCAATTCAAAATTTAGAATACCGTTGGCAGCAATGTATTTTGTTAAAGGGCCAATACATTGAGAAAAATAAATAATATTTATTCTATCTCATTCCAAACAAAAGTTATTCTACAAGTGACATAATTTACTGATACTCCTCGTATATGCTTACGTATACAATCGTGTATATAGGGAGAAACTGGGAAGTCAAAAAGGGAGGAAAAAGCCGAGTAGCCGATTTGTGCCGAGTTGTTTAATATACTATAATATGTATATACGGAATATATGGAATTGAAAATTGAAACTGACTACCAAAATGATCCACAAAAATCCACACATAATCGTTTCGCCAAGTAGATTTTCTATCCCTTTGTGAATAAAAACTTGAAGAGACTTTGTGTGTAGAATCATTTGTTATTCTAGTGGTGTGTTCAACTTTTGATGCGACTTCAAGGTAAACTACTTAGATTTTATTGGCATTTGCACTTGGCTCTCTCTATAGAACACATTATTATACAAATGGCTACTACGCGTGAGGTTACAGTTTCTACAAAAAAATGATGGGCCGCAACAATGATCAAGTTATCAATATGATTCCATTCTTATTTAATTCCTCACATTTAGTGAGTGCAAGAAAAAGTTCATAAAATATAATATATCTCAACTATCGTCTAGTTCACACACACAGCTACACAGAAATACTGATACCGTATCAGAGAATCCCTGCAATTTGTGATTTTGGTTAATATGTATATATATATCCACCGCAATTTGCACATCCGCAACTGCAAACCCCCTTAGAGAAATACACTTTTGCCCCAACTCTCGTGTCATCTCACAAAAAAAAACTCAATGAACACTTGACCAACAACATCAATCTTGAAACTCACTTCCTAATTACATTTTACAATTACTCGATCCTAAAATGATTTTTCCTTTAGACTCTCACGTTGAGCCGTTCATATATAAGTATACTCTGGTTAAAGCAAAAGACGTCATGTTCTTGGGATTCATAAGTTTTCGTGAGCAGGAAAACTATGATAAAATACCTGTATATTTATGTAAGAAGAATTTGGAATTGTAATCGTTCAAATGGGATGCTCATGCTCATATGGTACATTTATTTTTTTGAGAGTGGTTACGATACATTTGTGTACATGTTCCTTTAAATTGATTACCTACTGGGAAACTTGAAGGAATTTTTTTTTATTATACAAACCTAGACGCCTAGACTCTGATACAAGTATTTTTTTTTTTTTGTAGAAATAATACCACAATTTAGTTTTAGTTTTTGAGATGAATTGAGACGGCGAGGAAGAACTGATGAGATTCGTTGAAACATTTATTGTAAGTTTGATTTGATAATTCGTAGTGAGTGTCGTGTGACTTGATAGATAATTATCCTATTATCCTATTTAAATAACTTGTTGGATGCATTTAGTCGTTAGTATAAGATACTTACAAGTCGGCTTGGGATTTGAATATCCCAGGAGAATCAGTGATAACGACGAGGATAAAGTATTACAGTGTCCATCTCATGCCGGTCTACGTTTTGCCTGCCCATTGGCTATAGCACATGGGAGAATATATAGTCAGCAGTAATAATAAGCAGTAAAGCAGGTTTTAAGAACTTTGTTTGCTGGATGCACAATTGTTTGCTTTTCTCCTTATCATTAGTTCTATTTTCAATATAATTTGCGATGGCGTGTTTACTTTCCGACTGCATAATAATAGTTATAACTGCATGCCGATATGTATCTACGTATTTCCCGAATCATTTTCGTTTCCTATTTGACTCCCATCATATAATAATATGGGAATCCCAATTTGGAATCAGAAGCATTTTTCTAAAATTGAAAACCTGTTGCGTGGTCAACAGTTGACAGAAAAACATTAATCGGCATTCATTTCTAAAAAAAAAAAAAATTGGTAAACATCCAAAAACGATACAAAATTCTCAAAGTATTATGTAAACTCAACTGCAATCGTGTATATTTTATAAAATTTCGACTGTTTGCATCTTTTTTTCGTCTTCTTCTTCTTCTTCTTGCACTGAGATTATGTCCACACGTAACCACACAAAAATGCAGAATTCATCAACTGCATACAGTGACAATCTGTCAGTATAGAGACGAAAAAACGTGACCATATATATACTCAGAGTTCTCATTGTTTTAATAGAATTTCCGTGGACAGGTAGTTGTAGACAAATATTGCAGTCAGGTGTGTGTGTGCTTTCAGAATTTCATCTTGTTTTGTTTGTCAGCATAAATTATAAAAAGACGTTATGTCTGCATAGCTACATTTTCGAACTCAAATGACGTGAGTGAAATTGGAAAAATGATTTTTGGTATTGACCTTGAGTTAAATGTCAATAGGTTGCATTTCCACGGAAGATCTCGCCATTCAATTTCGATTGAATTGACTGAAACCCCAAAGTCCAAAGAAAAATAACCCAGGAAAATATTTGCCTTATTACAAGTGTCCTTTTCCTATAATAATCATGTTAAGATCTACTAAAAGCTAACGACGATAAGTTTGTATTAATATCTAAATGAGTATTTCGTCAAAATTAAAACCAGTTCACCCTTGTGGTTTTTCACTGGTTTTTTTCCATATATATATCGTCAGATTGAGTGGAAGTAATGCAGAGATTCTTGTTTTACAGATTCGTATTATATTTATTTTTATATTGCATCATTCCTGACTCCTGCACTTAAGTGCAGGAGTAATAGTAAATAATTATTTACTTTATGAGATACGTGGCTTCATATTTCATAAGAAAGAAAGAGAGCTATATAGAGAAACTGCAAGTGGAATACAGCTTTTAAGCAGTTCTTTTCTTAGAACGTTCATCACGTTTGTTATTTCTTTATTGCAGAGATTGCAGAGATTGCAGCTGAATTGAACCAACTACAAAACACCGTCATTTCAATTAAATCTACACATATTTTTTTTATGATGATGTTGTTATTGTTTATTACATATTACATTACACCAAAGCCCATCAACACAAGTTGTTCAACATGAGATTTTCTTACGTTTCATGCCATCAGATATAATTGTACACACATTACATTAGTATAGTTTTACTATCAAATTGTCCATCACAGCCGCCGCGTTTTGGCAATGGCAATCAGATTTTGAAGAGTTGGCATGAGTTTTCCATTATGCATTTAGCATTTAACCTTTTTTTAAATAGGAAAAAGAAATTCCTCTCTCTGTCTACCTATTTGATTCCATATGTTGTGCATACGTTTTTATCAAATCCTGTAAAACGCTCAGAGGATTTTAATATAGATTTAAAAAACAAACAATTTGTATACTAATTACCAGTAAAAATGAGCGTCCAAGTTAAAAAATAAAGTAAAAACATCTAAATAACGTTGTTTTTGTGGAGAATATAATATAGTTTGTGGCAATGTGGGAAACTGAAAATAATGGAAGAAAAAATGGAACAGGAAATTGCATATTATAAAAAACACGAGGCAAAACTCACATAAGTAAGTACTTACGATATATATGTTCATTGCGACGAGAGAGAGATTCTCGGATTCCTAATTTGTAATTTGTATTTTGTACAATGTCCAACCAAAAACAGATAAGAAAGAAGAAGTATATAAATTGTTCTAACAAATCTATAACGAATTGAGTTGTAAAATGACATCAAGGGCATTTTACATATGTACAGATACATTTACATTAAAATATATTTCCAAGATAAAACACAAAATTGCAATTCGACATTGTGCATTGTGATTTGTGATCATCACAATTATGTCAGTTTAAATTGTCTAATTCATATTATTAACGCACTGCACGTCATATGTCAATTACAAAAGTAATTTAAGGCACAGTATATTGTATATGCCTATGTACTTTTTCCCCTTAAAAAAATTATCTCATAACAAAAACGAAAATCCAGATATATTTAAATGTGCAAGGTAAAAAAATAATTACAAAAACAGAAGAAAAAAAATCTTCATCCTCAAAATTTACAGTCCACACAGGGACACACATTTTTTCTACGGGGAAGCTGCTTTTCTGCTCTAACTGGAATCCACATGATTGATTTGCTTGCCCATTGCCCACACATTCTCCAAACAAAAATGATTCTATATATTTTATATTTTATTATATATCTGACTATCTGAGTATAGTGACTAGACCCGAAAGTCATTTACCTAATTGAGGCGTCCACGTCCAATATACTCCAATACACATCACTTGCAGTGCTATATGTGTATGTATATATATATATATATATATACGCAAATCGAAAAAAACCACAAAACGACTACCTACCACTTTTTTGTTTTGCATTTGTATACCTTCGCATCACTTCTATAGTTAACTTCCTGGTCGACTTTTACACACAGCAAATTCGTTCATCAATTTCCCTTTTGTTTCAAGATTCAAAATCAGGATAGAAGAAGCAGAAATTAACTTGACTATCCTTTCAAAATCTACTGAAAAATTCAGAAGAAAAAAACCCAACTCATTCATTCAATCCAGTTTTATACAATGAACAATGGAATTGGCATGTGCTAACTATAGTACAAATGCATTATGAAATTATGATGTATAATATACACACATACACACACACACACACACACACACACACACACATGGTATATGGTGAAGGGGATGGATGCGGTGGACAGTGGTCAGAGTGTATACATATATATACATATATCTGTATATACAAATACACACACACACGTTTAACCAAAGGTGTACACAAAAGACTCACGTTGAGAATAAATGAGTTGGTCCATCTCATGCACTTAAATAGTACATGTTCCACTCCAGTCAGAATCTCTTAAGTTCAAAGGGAGCACCGTTCCTCATTCTTCCTCCACACGCGTACAATATTATTATGAGTTACAGTTTCTGTTTCATCTCATTTTCTTCCACATAAAGATAGTGAGAAATGATAGCGGGTGTGTGATGAAGTATTTGTGAAATTTATTTTTAAAAAAGGAATACGATAGTGTGTGCGCAGTGTGCAGTGTTAATTTTGACTACAAATATATAATAATGACGTTCAATCGTGTTCATAGTATTTTGGGTTCTAGAGTCCCCGGGTTTTGGTGGAATAGTCTGATATTTTGTGCTCTTTTCCTTCAATCCATCAAATGTGAACTCACACAGGATAATTTCATTCAAGATGAGCTTGTTGATGGGAATTCATTACCAGAGGATATTAGTAGTGACTTGAAAAATGTGTCAGAGTCAGAAGTGAGAAGACCTTGTAATTTTGAGCAGGATGCCAGTGATATGTATTTGAAAACGGTGAGTTTAGCCCCCCCCCCCACTCTCCCCCCCCATTCTCATTTTGCAGTGCATTTTCAGTAAACTCGGGTAATTTCATCCAGCAGTGAGCAGTGTAATTTCATAAATTCATTTGTGTGTGCGGTATTTTTTTTTTAGCCCAATTTAATACGAAAATATGGATTCCCTGTAGAAGTTCATCATGTCACGACTCGTAAGTATACAATATTAAATTGTCTTTGTACAGAGAGTTATATTCAGTCGAATATCGAATCCTTATCATCATTTTGATATGAATTCTGGAAATTTTTCAGCGGACGGCTACATATTAGAATTACACCGAATCCCTGCACCAGGAAAACCAATTTTCATTGCATTTCACGGCATGCTAATGACAAGTAGAGAATGGTTCTTGAATTGCGATGGCAGATCATTACGTAATTTAATTAAAATTTTTCACATTCAATGCTTTTAAAAAATTCCGGGTGTAAACTGTTTAAAGTTGGCTCAATCAGTATACAATGTTTCCTTTTTATGAATGCGTATATACAGCGTTAAAGCTTGCAAAAGCAGGGTATGATGTTTGGCTTGCCAATGCCCGAGGGAATATGTACTCTGATACACATGTCAACCTCACTATAGACGACGCAAAATACTGGGCTTATTCGTGAGTACTATATGCACAACTATATTATTAAATGTGAACTATTTAATGCTAATGCGTATTTATCTTTCATTATTAAAAGATGTGGAGAGTGGGATAATGGAGTTTTTAAAATGAAGCGTTGATCTTTTTGTTATATAGAGTTGATGAACTGATTAAATACGATGCTCCGACTGTTATTGACTACACACTTGATGTGACTGGACAGAAGAAGGTCAATTGGTTCGGTTGGTCAATGGGTTCTGCTATCATGATGGGTAAGTATTATTATAAGCAGTACGCATTTGTACAGATTTCGACTTGAAAGCTTGTGAGTTTGTGAGTTTTCTCTTCGGAGCGATTCTATTTATTTTGTGTGTGTTTTCACTGCTGTAGGTCTCATGTCATCTCGTCCAGAGTACAATGAAAAACTCAACTTGTTTTTCAGTGTGGGAACTGTGGCCTATGTCGGCAATACGAAATCCCCACTATTTCGTCTCTTGTCCGTTGTGAATAGAGTAAACGATGTAAATAAACATAAACATAAACTATACATTTGACTACAAAGTATATACAAAACACAAAATTACAATAGTCGATGAGTTCATGTTTTAATTGATTGAGTACTTATTACATTTGAAATCTATAGCGAGCACTAACTTTATTCAACAAAGGCCGTTTCCTACCCACGACATACTTCCCAGTTCTTCATAATCTATTACCACGGATTTGTATGCCGGAAGCGAAACGAAATGCACTCGGGATCTGTTCTTCTTTACTATTTTGGCTGGATGGTTATAATCCAGGGGAAGTGAATTCACCTTACTTGCCGATGGCTCTATCAAGTTTTCCAAGCTCAGGTTCAATCAAACAGTTGAATCATTGGTTTCAATGGATCCTCGAAGGACGATTCACCTACTACGATTTCGGTCGACGTGTGAACATGGAAAAATATGGACAAAGAAAACCACCAGCATATGACCTGAGTAAATTTACAGGACGTGTTGTCAATTTCTGGTCGGAAAATGATTGGATTTCCACACCACAGGTTCGACAATTTCCATATACAATAAATCTTCCCCCTTTCCTTGTACAAAAGTGAACACACAAATTAAAAATACATGTAGTAAAGAAAAGGGATTTTTAAACGTTTGTTTGTTCATTTTTTGTCATTTGTATAGGACGTCCGTAAAACGGTGGAAAGCCTTCCCAATGTTATTCACAATATTCGTATCGAAGATCCAAAGTAAGCTATAAAAACTATATAGACAAACTCAAAATTTTAATTGATGAACATCAAAGTATTCTTGTGTATATAGGATTTGTAAAAACAGCTTTTCATTGTTTGTTTTATAGTTGGAACCATTTCGACTATGGACTGGCTAAAAATGCGGATTTGATGGTGTATGATCGTGTGATAGAAATACTGAATCGTTACACTTAAATGAGGAGTGCCATATTATTATATATTTTTTTTCCTTCCTATTTTCCTATTTTAGCCATCAATAATGTATTTATGTGACGTGATTCTCTATTTCATCGACAAAATAATTTTGAAGATGTAAATGGTGTGTATGGATGTTGAAATAATTTGTACGCAATTAAAACAGGGGTATGACATAAATAAATAAATATTAAGTTTTTGACTTTGAAATTACAAATACAAATAATATTGCATTTTTTATACATGTTGGTTTGAAAAGTGTGTGTGTAATAAAAGACTGCGAGTACATAAAAAATGTCAAATAAACATATGTAAATATGTATGCTCGATTCAATTAATCATTAATCAGTATAACTGTGAGAGTTGTGAATACAGTTTTTTTTATATAGATTACGATGCAAACGTGAACGTTTTATCTGTTAAATATTTCATTTTCCCTTGATTTTGTGCTGAATTTTGCGATGCCATCTCAAGTACAGATACGATATATTATTTATTATAGTAAATTTTGTACATATTGAAAACATTTTAAAAGCATAAAACAATGATTTAAACACAAATATGACATTTTACTTTCAGTATTGGGTGCAAATCAAATATTATCGGCAATCTACATCTAAAGTCTAGACAATATAGCAAATATGAAACTGCTAAAGGATGCATTGGAAACGTTTTTTTATCAGTATTCATTCATTTTAGTTTACTCACACCCAAAGGTGACCCAACATATTCACTTTTTATGGAAATATGAATCCATATATTTTTGTTTTATTCATTTCAACTCCCCACATCTTCAGTCACCCGAATTTCTTGAGAAGAAAAGCATAGTCCATATACACAATTAAAGTTATCCATCATAATTCAATTTTCAGCATGAAATTGAAGAGTATTGTAGTTGTGATAGCGAGTGTGACATTTGTGACATTTATTTTGCTATTTTTGAACAAACCTGGAAGCGACGACCCCCAAAATCCAGGTAAGAAGCTTGAAAATTGGAATCCTTATTGAAAATGACATGAGAGTAAAAAAAAAAATTACGTAGGAAAACGAAAAACATTTTGCTATTCAGCCCGAATCCCTGGAAGTGATCTGAAAGAACTCTCGCCGATGGAAGCCGAGAGCCAGGAAAAGCAGACTCCCGTGAGGAAACTGAAATTTTTCAACAGTTCCTTCGAGAAAATAAATCGTACTACGAGTAAAATACTGTCTGACAAGACATCATATGACACTCTGAAAAATGCTGCCAAAATCATTGTACAAAAGCCTTTATTTTTTTGACATGCAAATGCAAAGTACGTACATATTACCTTGAAATCTTGGGACCTTCCCATAAAAAACTGATTGTAATTTTTATTCAGGCTTTTCTATACATTTGGCTGAATGTTAAAAAAGACTTGGTGCAGAAAGGCTTAAATCAAGCGATTCCAAAGGATTTGAGCTGGAAAAAATCGCTCTTTACAATCGCTCAAAAAGGAAGGACTCAAAACCAAAATTAAATAAAAAATATTGAATTTTTCCCACCGGACGTAATTACTTTTATTACTTTTATTTTTATTATCGGCTTCTAAATTGGAGACTCTGTTGTCATAATTTACCCTGGGAAGCTGTGAGATGAGTATAAGTTTACTTAAACGGAACAACCGAAAATATACTTGAGGTTGTCAACTCTGAACTCTAAGAATTACCAAATGTATACAATAAACAAACTTTTTCAAAGAATTCTAAGGGGATTGTTTTCTTCGTCACTGTCCCATCACACATGCTTGCATATTTGTCACCGCACAGAAAAAGGGTATAGTTCGATAATTATTTATTTTGACACAGATGTGTCGTGCACAGAAAATGAATTTCATAGTAAATTCAGGGACAAGAGAGGAAACTCATTTCAGTATTTTCCGCATCCTTTCTCTTTTGATTGTAACATTGAGTCAGAGGGAAAATAGTTATGTTTCTTCCATTTCACAATCATTGGGGTTCTATGCGGATCATTTCAAGGAATTGACTGGAGAAGCAGACAAAGGGTCAGGAAACTATCAAATCCATGTCGGTTCCCTTCCATTATCTAATTATCTTCATGTAACTGTCAAGAGGGCAAACGGGAAGGGATACGTTGAAGGGGCCTTGATACAAGCTTTAAATGGAGAAAATGGACTCCCTGTCGGACGATTCGGTATTCACATACTATTATATACGGACTATATTTATAGTATGCGTCCACTAATTCAGACACACTTTGCTTTCGTATTTCAGTTTGCTCAATGTTGATGTAGGAACAAAAGTA
>JAIUND010002753.1:0-20165 GCA_034699125.1 Gisinianus flammeolus | reverse complement strand
ACAGGAAATGCATGAATAATCCTCACATTGGGAAAAATATAGTTCTATATTTCGAGAAATGTGCCAATGTATAAATATTGTAATTCACTTAATTTACTATACATATCTGTGCTTCCAAATCAATTGGAAACGTATAATAACATAGGAACTTGGAAAGCAACAATGGATGATTCAAAGTTGATTTTATCTACTTTGAACTATTACCAAAGAGGTTTTTGTACATGCTAAACGTCTAAACAATGCATTGGAAATTTTAAGGACACCTTACTGAACAGGTGAATGTACTGACGAATTTAGTTTTTATTGAACTTGATTGGTGGACTTACAGGTTAATTCCTATCAAAATTGTAAAGCACAACAGGCTGGAATTTGCGGCTTTTAAATTATGTATCAGTAATAAATAATTTAAATAATTATAAACTATAATATATTATAATATTAGAGTGCGTTCACTTTTGTGGAATTTCGTCACTTCATGGAGAAGAACTGCAGAAGAAGGAATTTACCTCAAACCCATATTTGTCACTGTACATCTATATGAAAAGTATAATATAGATACTTTCATATAGGTCGTGTACAATGAACAATATTATTGTCCCTTGGATTGTCAAACCAGTCAAACTATGTATACTTATTGTTAGTAAAGGGTATATATATTACTATAAATATACCATTGGTATTCTACCATTGCGAGAAGAAAAATGAAAGTAAAAGTTATACCCAAAATCTAAAAAAAACTGTTAAAATTAGCCGTTGAGCCGTTCCATCCACAAGAGTTTATTCCGCTGAAAAAAGGCAATGAACGTCAAAACAACCTGTGGGAAAACTTTTGCCTTTTTTCTATATATTACTCTAAAATAATAATTTTACTGGTTTGAGTTTAATGTTCTCTCACGAAAAATTGTAAGAATATTTGTGAGCTTGTCAGGATTCCGCTGGTTGTAAGTAATTATCCAAGAATTTAAACTGTCAGTTCAAGCATGTGACGAGTGACGATGTCACTTTCTCTTTCTCTAGTCAATTAAGCCTCTAGAAACATAACTGCAATTTTTAAAAGGACCCCTGTATAAAAATTTGTCCAGGTCGTTTCCATATAACGGGAAAGGCTCTTGAACTTGAACTTGAATCAGAGTATATAAATGAAACGTTTTTAGCTCCTGAGAATTCAGTTTCAATTTCTTCCTCGTCCTTTGACCACCCAATTTTTAAGCAGCTCTCAAGTTTACCCATTCAAAATGCAGTTGAGTCTGATTCTGTGGATGTCCTTTTGGAGTGTGACCTTTGGTTACATCCAAAATCCGACTTCGTACCAACTCACTCAGCTCTATCGCCCTCGAAAAGACGACTTCTCTCCCCATTCTTTCACTCATGAAGGATTCACCCCACAAAAACTTGTGACTGGATGTCAAGGAACTCGCTCATCCTCTGGACAAGTTGATGTCGATTACTATGTCATCGATGCAACTGGCACGAAAAAGTTTATCTACCCAGGAGGCTCCATGAAGGTAAATTTCTTTTAAGTATATCGTCCATTTAGTTCTGAATCGTACCATAATCATTTGGCCCCATAAGGTGAATTCACGTGCCCTGTCGTATATCCTATAACGTGCGTATGTTCCTTTAGGGGCAAAATGATTATAGTACGATTCAGGACTAAATGGACGATATATAAAGTTGATATTCTGTATTTTAATTTCCGGAAGGTTTCAATTTTAATTTGGAAGTTCCAACGTTAAGATTTAAAAGAACTTTTTGCTATTTCTTATTTAAAAAAAGGTGGCATTTCCGGGTCCTGGATTATTTCCTACTTTAAATCGTATCAACACGGTTTATTTCCATGAGATGTGTTTCCCTAAACAGTGCGGGATTTCTAGCTGTGGTTTCATTGTCGGCCCAGTTACCAACACGGGTAAGATAATTTTATGACTACATTTTAAGTATATATATATATATGTATATACATATGCATGTACATGTAAGATATAGCGTGGTTGTAGAATAAAAACAATATTAATCTTAACGAAAATTGAATTATGAATTACGTATAGGTGGTGGTGGATCTCCAATAGAAATTTCTCCTCAATCTTCTCTCCCTGAGAAATTTTTGGTACAATCCCAACAGCCTTCAGAAGTCGAATCTGTTCTGGAAGAGAACACGCCGAATAAGGAAGATGAGCGATTCTTTTTTGGTTGTCTGAACAAACCATGTAAACCAACTCCCGCACGTCCACCACCCACTTTACCAACTGTCAAACCTCCAAATTGTATTCCAGTTCCGCCAAATTGTACTCCAGTTCCGCCAAATTGTACTCCAGTGTCTGCTGCCTCATGGATCCCTCCGACGACTACTACTACGACAACAACAACTGCTGTTCCTCCAACATTGCCGCCATGTAAACCAAGACCTCCAACTCCTTGTCCAGTACATCCAACTCCTTGTCCAGTACATCCTACTCCTTGTCCAGTACATCCAACTCCTTGTCCAGTACATCCTACTCCTTGTCCAGTACATCCAACACCTTGTCCAAGTCGTTATCCTAAAGGTTCCGAGGACGGATTGCCCTTCCACCCCGCACCGTTGAATGCCCGAGCATTACTCGATTCGACCGAGGTGGATTCGACCAAAGATGCTGCTCACTATGCCAGTATTCCCGGATCCATTCGAGGACATGCAGGTGTCATATATTATCCTTCATGTGAACGAAATGCCTATCAGCAGGTAGCTATTGTGCCATTTTGTGGTGAAATGGTCAGTTCGAGAGCCAGAGACCTCAAAGATTTCCCCGCAGTTTCTCTTCCAAATATTAAAAACCAAGTCGACACTGTTGCTCAAGTTCAAATTCCCGTTGAAGATGGGAACAAAGCTCTGGCCACATCAATTCCAGAAGAAAAGAAAGGGGCATTGGAGGAGGAAATAATAGTTGAGTCCCCAGTCATTCCTCAACTCCAAGAAGTAAAAAGTCAATAGAACAAGATGGATTTTAACTTTTGATATTATAATTATTACTGTTATGTATACATGTATATTTGATGTTCAAGATAATTATTTTTTAGTAATTCTGCTAAAACATGATTGCTAATTTTCAGGATTTGAGTACGTGTTTTTATGTAAATATATATATTATTGGGAAATACAAATGATTTGCCTAATAAAACTGACGAGATCCGAAAATGAACAAACTTTTGTACTTACAACAATCCTTATTTTTATTGATCAACAAACCCTTTCATTTTTTATTCATTTATTAAATGACATTTAAAATTTTACATAATCCGCTCTATGGAATGTAAATTGCACTATCCCATCAAAAACATTCATTGTTACGAATATCGTAGTATTAAAAACTTTAAAAAGTATTTTGCCACATATTAAAAATGGTATAAGGTGAGCCAGTTTTACCTTTGTAAATAAAAAATAACACATCATTTTGACTAGCTTCTCTCTTTAAGTTAACAACTAAACAGGAGTCACAGTCGCGACAGTGACACCTCTAAGGAAATGTAATGCTTCAAATGCAGACTTATTTCTAGCATCCTCTTCAGTTGGAGCAGAGCCGATCACGACAACCGGTGTCATTTTGACTTTGAAAGGAAATTCCATCATCTGACAGACACATTGGAATTGACCCAAAGTGGTCTTAATTGGCTGTCCATCCATCCTAAGAATTTCATATGTCACTTTAAAATTCTCCTGGTCTTGTACTTCGAATAAAATGGCTTTGTAGTCTATAGACTCGACAAACTCTGAAATTTTATTTTTCTACAATGGAATACAAAAAAAAGGAAAAATATATTAAATAACAAACCATTTTAACCATTACGTACATGTAATGTCTCCTTGTGCT
Source organism: Gisinianus flammeolus (assembly GCA_034699125.1). Classification (NCBI taxonomy): domain Eukaryota; kingdom Metazoa; phylum Arthropoda; class Collembola; order Symphypleona; family Katiannidae; genus Gisinianus; species Gisinianus flammeolus. Next base: position 16,320 of record JAIUND010002753.1, on the reverse strand, counting down.
TCTGTAATAATTACTATAGTATAATAAAGTTTAATAAACTATTATATAAATAGGTATAATATATTTTAAATATATTAATAAAGCTAACCTCATGCAGAGATCGAATGACGTCCCCTTGAAAGCTGAGGAATTGATGATGATGATGTGAAAATAATTCATTGCATCTGGCTCGATTGTCACAATTTATGTTATTTTCGTCGTGTCCAGCCTCTCTCCTGGAACCTAGAATATCCGAAACACATGCCATCGAGACTTCCCCACGAATTCTAGCCATCATTTGTTTAGCTGCCACCCGCTTAGCCAAATTTTTTTTATTCCCAACTGCTCTCTCTACTAATGGTGGTTGTCCATTTGTAAATCTTACAATACACTCACAGGTGAATATAGGTTTATGTGACGGTCCCTCCGGCTTAAAATCCTCCTAAACAAAATAAAAAACAAATAAATGATGAAAATTAATACTGTTGCATTGAACAGTAGTTTGAACTCTTTTTTTATTCTTCTTACTTACATTGTACTCTGGGCTTGGAAGAACTTTCAGTCCACAAAGGTCAATTAAGTCATTCACGACTGTCGTACTAACTTCTTCTGAATCTGGCATCTTCTGACTAGGAGCTGGAGGGGGTATGTCCATTGGCTCTGATGGGTCTGAATCTCTACGTTTTTCTTTGGCTGTCAACTTTTTCACATCCTGCAAATCCTTTGGCGTTATTCCCATTGCAAACAAAAGATTTAAGGATGCCTCTTGCTTTGCGTCCTTCTTATTTCGAGCAGTTCCTTTAGCTATATAATAATAATAATATTAATTGAGTTTCTGAGTAAGTAACAATACATAAGTAAGTATTAAGTGTATGTGTTCCCGGATGATGCGATATAAAGACATTATTACAATTATAATTATATATTTTTTTGTATATATATACCTTCAAACTTTTTGTCCATGAAATTTTCCAGTGTTGCTATCACTTCAAATTTAGGATCATGGGAATTTGGTGACCTTACATCTTTTCCAAATAGAAATTGCATCATTCATCATTAAAGTCAAGTTCGATGACTCATATAAAATTAATTATGATTTGAAAAAGTAGTATAATATACTATACTATATAAATAAAAATATACCGGAATCTGTGAAACGAAGAGGACCAGAGCCTTGTTTTACAGATATTTCAGATAGCCACATTGCAGACGTCTTGGAATCTTTGTTTACAGCTTCCTTTAAGGCTTCAAGAGCTGCCATTATTTGCTATTGTCAGAAAAAAATAATGAAACTGCACCACAAGAATTAAATGAAGAGTGAACTTTTTTGTCACTTATATACGCGTACAGTAGTGGAGTAGGTATTGCATGAATGCAGGACGACGACAACAAAACGAAATAAAATCGAGTTTGAACGAACATTCCCCCTTCTGCTTAATTCTTCCCTGGCGAGCTGATTCCTCTCTAAACTTCGCTTCAAAAAAACAGATAGAATAAAAAATTTCAAAGAACAATAATTTAATTGTAAAACTTGTTTAATTATTAGTCTTCTTAAAAGGTAAGGGTGAATAAAAGTATTACTAAATCCTAGTTACTTCGTTGATACTTCTAGTATGTATCATGTGTTTAGGTGGTATAGACACACAATTATCTTTTCTTGTTGTCATTGTTTGTCATTTTTTTTCCTCTTCAAGCCGGCAAGTACTTGTTATTATTACCTGTGAATTATTTTTTGATTGTATTTCATTGGATATAGATTTATTTTTTACAACATTATTATTTTGCTATAGGAAGACTCGGAATTTTGCACTGTAGTTTGTTTGTAAGAGGAAGAGAAGAACTCATTTTTGTTTCACTGTATAATATACAATTTGTATTCGGATTATCCGAATCGGATAATGCATTATAATGGCAATGTACCTAAATATTTCTATTCTATAGTTATGTTGTATATTTTTTATGATTCCCATGCAATCAAGGCAAAGTATTTTTTGAAATTTTATTATAATGTGGTAGACGGGAACCGTTTATTTATTTACCGTTATTTTCCTGGCGATAACGTATTACATATTTGTATAGTATTTTGGTATTTGAATATAGTTGTTATCATTTGATAACCCCAACTAGAAAAAATATAAAAGGGTCAAAGCTTGACATTATATATAAGTAAAGGTTCTTGTTGTTTATATTGTCATTTTTAATTTTGTCATTTCCAGGATCAAATTTTGAAAGTACTCGTATCCATCGATTTGAAGTCCTCCATTCAGGATGTCGACCGTTTCATTTCATATCGCGAATCTTCTTGAGAAGGTGAGTCTGTGACAATAAGAAAAATGTCAATTACGTATGCATATTTTGAAGTGTCTATATATTTTATTACAAAGTTTTGCTTAATTCTTCTATATCATAATAATACGTATGCAATTTTGTATCATTTCTGTAGATGACATCAAGCGATAAAGATTTTAGATTTATGGCAACAAATGATTTGATGTCAGAGCTTCAGAAAGATTCCATTAAATTAGACGATGATTCGGAGAGGAAAGTTGTGAGAATGCTTCTGAAGCTTCTTGAAGATAAAAATGGAGAAGTTCAAAATTTGGCAGTGAAATGGTAAATTACTCAAGTTTCCCTTTCAATTATTATAGTATTAGTATTATCATATAATACATGGCAAAAGTATATAAATATATTTATTTTAACTATATTTTGTATTTATATTTAAACTCAATCCTAATATGTGAATTTAAAAAACTATATTATAGTCTCGGACCCTTGGTGAATAAAGTGAAGGAGCCACAAGTTGAAACAATTGTCGATACTTTGTGTACAAACATGACGGGGGATAAAGAACAATTACGAGATATTTCATCCATTGGTTTGAAAACAGTCAGTAAGTGATCATAAATAGTAATTAATTATTAATTTTTAATTATAATATATTTTTGGATCAGCGGTAAAAAACGATTGATTCGTAATTAAATTTTTATTGGGATCTAATAATAATGATGATGATAAATTTTCAAAAAATACAATTATTTTTTTTTGTCATCTAGTAACTGAGTTACCTCTAACTTCACAACAGCTAGCTGCAGTGATTTGTAAAAAGATTATTGGAAAACTGTCTGTCGCCATTGCCAAGGTCAGTGTACACTACATGAATAGACTGAAAAAAATGCATTAAAAATTACATGATGTAAGTATGTGCATAGTATAAATTATGATTATAATGATTAATAAATTATGTTTTTTTTTGTAGCAAGAGGATGTGACAGTACAGCTGGAAGCGTTAGATATTTTGGGAGATTTGTTATCTCGATTTGGTTCAATTTTACAACCCTATCATGCAATGTTATTAGATGCATTGTTACCTCAATTGAGTTCTGGAAGGCAGGCTGTTCGAAAGCGAACCGTTGTTGCTCTGGGGTATCTCGCTGCTTCATGTGGACTTGCTCATTATCAAAAAATGGTTGATTTTTTATTAGAAGAAATGCAAAAGGGACTGGAAGTTCAAGGAGGACAACCCAATACATTCATTCAATGTTGTGCAACAGTGTGCAAAAATTCCGGTCAGAGATTTGCCGACTACCTCAATCAAGTTGTCACCATGCTCAGACATGCCTGCGAAACTCATGATGATGATGAATTAAAAGAAAATTCATTACAGGTAATACATATAATGATTAAATATTGAAATTTTGTTTTGTCTATTTGTATAAAACTATTATAGTAATGTATGTTTTGATTTGCTTTTAAAAATAAATGTTTTTGTTGTTCATAGGCTTTTGAAGTATTTGTTTCTCGATGTCCACAAGAAATGGGTGCTCGTGGTCATATAGAGCCAGTTCTTTCTCTTTGCGTCGAATTGATTAAACATGATCCTAATTATAATGATGATGATAATTCCTCTGGTTTCGTCCCCTTGAATGAAGAAAGTATGGATACTACTGGAGAAGATGATGATGATCTTCAAAATGAGGAAGAAGAACAGGAAGAGGACGAGTACTCGGATGATGATGACATGTCATGGAAGGTACGACGAGCAGCAGCTAAATGTATTGAAGCCGTCATTACTTCTCGCCCGGATTGTCTCCTCTACGTCTATCGTCATGTCTCGTTACCTTTAAGTCAACGATTTCGTGAACGAGAAGAGAATGTCCGTTGTGATGTATTCAGCGCTTGGAGAGCTTTATTAAGAGCAACCAAACCAGCAGTGGCTTCATTAAAGGAGTCGACTCAAACAGGACTTCCACCCAGTCCGGATGCGGCTTCTGTAGTGGAACTTTTACAGTCTCAAATTCCCAGTGTTGTAAGTGAATGTGCATTCAGTTGTAATTATTATTTTATTTGCAGTAGTAGTAATAATTATTATTCATGACGTAACTGAATTTGATTCAATATCTCACAGGTTAAAACTGTTCAGAAACAATTGAAAGAGAAGAGTTTTCGTAGTCGGTTGGTGGCTTTGCAGTTACTGGCTGACCTTGTGGGCGTTTTACCTGGTTGTCTGGCTCCATTCTTAAATACAATGATGAGTGGAATTCTCGTCTGCTTAGCAGATAGAACATCAACGTCCAATGTTCGAACAAATACATTGTCTTTCATCTATTGTATTTTGGTATCTCATCCCATTGAAGTTGTTCAACCCCATGTGGAAGCTCTTCTAACAGCTCTCCTCTCTTGTGCTGGAGATAATTTCTACAAAGTAACATCAGAGGCTTTGCTCGCTCTTCAACAACTTATCAAAATTGTACGAAGTGCTGAGCCCGGAGTACCAGAACATTTCAAGGCTAGAGAAATTGCCCAGGAAATCTATCCAGTTGTTCTTCACCGTTTGAAAGCTACTGATATTGACCAAGAAGTGAAAGAAACTGCAATTACGACAATGGCAACACTTTTGGCTCATTTAGGATCATACCTTCAATCTGAATGGCCACATTGTATTCCAATATTTTTGGAACGTCTGAAAAATGAAATTACAAGATTGACAGCAGTCAAAGCACTTAATTTAATGGCTTCCTCTGAATTGGTTGATTTGGATCTCCGATATGTGCTGCCAGAAGCTATTCCCGTTTTAGCTTCATTCTTAAGGTACTTGGGACATTTGATTATCCTTAAATTACTAGAATTATTAATTTATTGCTTTGTATATAATTAATAATATACGTCTTTAAGCTCTAAGTATTTAATAACTACTAACTTTTATTTTTTAAAACTAGAAAAAATCAACGTGCACTCAAGTTGGCTACACTCAATTTATTGGATACACTTAACCGTCGATATGGTACAATGGATGAGAATTTGTTACAGAATGTTATCAACGAATTGTCCCCATTGTTGAATGAAAGTGATCTTCATTGTGCTCAACAAGCTCTTCAACTTATGACTTCTCTGGCTGTTCATCAGACTCAAGCCTTGGCTAACGCTGCTGAAATTTGCATGCCCTCCATTAAAATCCTTGTTCGATCACCTCTGATGCAAGGTATGAAATATTTTTTAATACTTTTTTAAACTTTTTTTTAGATAATAAAACTAAAACTAATTACTACAAGTAAATATGCATATTATATATTTTATGCGAAATGAAAATATGTAAGTAATGCGCGTAATCGTGAGCAAAACTAATGATAATTATTCTTTTTATAGGTGCTGCTTTGATAGCCCTTATGGAATTTTTAAGAGCTTTGGTTGTTGCCAACATTCCAGGTTTCTCATCTAAAAGCCTCTTAAAAATTTTCCTTCAGCAAGAATCAAGCCCATCACCATCCAAAGTTGATACTCATCATAAACAAAGTTACTACAGCTTGGCTAAATGTATTGCTGTCATTAGTGTGAGTGCGGGTGGGACGGAAGCTATTAATGTTGCAAGGAATTTTGTTTCTGAATTGGCTAAACCTGCAAATTTGTCTGATAGTCAAATTGTTATTGCCCTTCTTTCCATTGGAGAAATTGGTCGTCACGTGTAAGTGTTCATTTTGACGGTATATTTCTATTGAATTATTATTCTAGTAAAATATATTAACTTATTTATTAACTTAATATTATTAAGGATATATTATATTAAAGAATATTCTTGATTCTTTACTATATTCAAAATATTTTGTTGACAAGCGTCCAATATTATTTTAATTTTGACAGGGATTTGTCATCATTAAAGGAGTTGCGCGAAACAATTTTACACTACTTTTCGCATGCATCAGAGGAAGTAAAAACAGCTGCTGCTTCTTCGTTTGGATGGACAGCTATTGGGAATCTTCCAGCTTTCCTCCCTGCTCTTTTGAATGAAATGGAAAAGCAACCACGGAAACAATATTTACTTCTTCATGCTCTCAAAGAAATCATTTCAGGCCAACAAAATATAAATATTTCAATGTACACGGAAGATATTTGGAATGCACTCTTTGGACATGCTGAATGTCCAGAGGAAGGGACACGTAATGTTGTAGCAGAGTGTCTGGGACGTCTGACACTCGCCAATCCTGTTACATTTTTACCGAGACTGAAAACAGCACTATCCTCGCCATCTAATCTTTTGAGAACAACCGTTGTGACAGCCGTCAAATTTACCATTGTCGATCAGCCACAATCCATCGATCCAATTCTTAAACAAACAATTGGAGACTTTTTGGAAAGTTTATCCGATCCAGATCTACATGTCAGAAGAGTTGCTCTGGTCGCATTTAATTCAGCAGCCCATAATAAACCAGCTCTCATTCGGGATTTGCTTCCAAAACTTTTGCCTCAACTATACGTTGAAACGCAAATTCGGGTACGAGTTTATGAAAATACATTCTCATTTTTTTGTTTTTTTTTTTTTTTTTGTATTTGAAGATTATAATTGTCTAAAGCCCAATTTTATGTATATATTTTTTGTTTAAATTGTAGAAAGAATTAATCAGAGAAGTAGAAATGGGACCCTTTAAACATTCAGTAGATGATGGATTGGATTTGAGAAAAGCTGCTTTCGAGTGTATGTACACTTTACTGGACTCTTGTTTGGATCGCTTGGAAATTCATGATTTCCTCACACATGTGGAGAATGGTCTTCGAGATCATTATGACATTAAAATGCTAACGTACCTAATGGTTGCTCGATTGGCTACATTATGTCCATCGCAAGTTATTCAACGTTTGGATCGTCTCATTGAACCACTCAAAGCGACTGTAACTCTTAAAGTTAAAGCAAACTCCGTAAAGCAAGAATATGAAAAACAGGATGAATTAAAAAGAGCTGCCCTTCGAGCTGTTAGCGCACTTAGTGGGATTTCTGATGCTGGTAAGAATTTGACTTTTTATTAAATGATTTTTGATATTGTGTAAATGTATGTATACTTTAGCTGTAATAATTTGAAAATAATAATGTCTATTTTGTGTGTTATCATTGTTCTAGATAAACACATCCCTCTAATGGAGTTTGTTGGTCATATTGTAAGAAAATTTTCCATTATGTTATTGTTATAATAATATTGATAGAAATATAAAACTATGCGTATGAGATATTTTATTGAAAAAATTGCATTAAGTAACAATAACAAGTAACAATAACAATTTTATAACACTAATTTCAACCTTTTTTTAACCCTTACAGATGACGAGTCAAGAATTACAATCTTTGTATAATTCAGTTCAGATTGATGCCAGTGGAGGATCTAATAATGATGTTCCCATGAACATTGAATGAGTAACGTTTCGACTTCGATTTCCTATCCCTTAATCCTACATAATGTGTATGTATACAAATATTAAAAAAACATGAAGAAAAAGAATATATATAATCTATAGTGTGTGGAAAATCTTTAAAACTCGTCTGATTTTATAAGATTTCCCGTGCATTTTATATTGGTAAAATGATGAAATATTATAATAGTAGTATAGTATGATATTTCAATATTATATGAATAAACATTTTGATTCTCATTTATATTATATTAATTTTTGACTGCAAGATAAATAGGTAAAACATACACGAAGAATGAAAAGAGTAAATATATTACTTAAAAATATACACATAACACACATGATTATAATATCTGTGTGTTGTACACATACTTTGCATGTATGTATCTATGTTAATAAGGATTTATTATTAAACGTATATTATCATACTGTTATTATATATTTGCAAAAAAATGAATGTATCAATAATATACTTACACGTCGTATAAGTTTCTTGACATTGTTATGTCGGATTTCAATTATTATTATAGAAATACTTAGTGTCAAGTTTCGTATGTCACTCTTCGGTGAAGAGACCTGATAATGTTATTATACCTCTACATGAGAGAAAGAACAGACGAGCCTATAAAAATAATATGTAACCCATCATCAACTCTAAATCAATTAATAGGAAATATGTTAATCGAGCAAAGAGAGAATTGAAAGTTTTTCTGCAAATTTCCCAGCTGATAATTTACCTAAATTAATGATAATATTATATTCTAAAAAAAATCAAATAAATCAAAATTTGTACTGCCTATATATAAAATAATCATCCCTTTCGTCGTTCTCAATTTTGTTTTCATCGCACATCTCAATAAATTCGCTTGCGTGGCCAGAGAGACTAAATCACTAAATATACAGGCGGTTGCACTGGAGTTTGAAACAATATTTTTTGACTTTTTGGATTTTGGTCATTTTGGATATAAATACTTAAAATATAGATATTTTAAAATCTTTAATAGCATACTATAATTTAAATTAGAAGTAATTTAAAGTGCTTCGATTTTATTTTTGAGACAAAATGCTTGTGTCGTATGGAAGTGGGAGTAGTGACGAAGAAGACATGGACACGGACCAAACAGTGACAATAGTACCAGCACAAAAATCTTCTTCTTTATTGGAATTACGGAACACATTTAAAAAATCATCAATACTTCAAGATGATGATGATGATGACGACGACAATGGAACTTTTGTCAATTTACCATCAACATCTTTAAAATTTGATCTTCCTCAACCTCAGGAGTCATCGTTAACTTCTGGTCCAAGTTTTCCTGAAGAAGTTGGACCAATACCACCAAAGAAAATTTATGATGATAATGAAATAGAAAAACCTGGAAGTAGTAGTAACAATATAAGAACAATGTCCTCATCATCATTTGCTAGTTTAACTGCTCAAAAAGTTCGAGGTAAAATGCAAATTAGTGCTCCGTCCCTAAAAGATGTAAGTTATTTTTAAATTGTGTACTATACTTTCAATTTGTACTCTTTTATGTCACATAACAATATTATTAGTGTACATGGCATCAATAATAATTTGTGTATTATTCTATATTTATTAATTATATAGTTTACAGACGAAGAAGACGATTCCAAAAATAATTATGGTGGAAAAAAGGGCAAAATTATTCAACCATCGAAGGTAAGGGCAAATTAGATATACATATATCAAAGCCTGCAAGTCGTAATAATGCTTTTTATTATAATCTCTATATCTATTATATACCAAGTAAATATGTCATTCTATTTTTCATTTTTGTGGTTACAGAAGGGATCAGGGTTATTCGCCTTATTGCCACAGCCAAAACAAATAAATATTTCGATTTATAATCACGTAAAGGTAGATACGAAAGCTAAATCACTACAACAAACTGATTATAGTGATGAAGTTGAAAAGATAGCAGTCGCATCATCATCAGTTCCGGGTCCGTCTAAAACAGGAAATGTAATATCAAAATCCCTAGTTCCACATGCAGTTCAACAAGCATTACTCGGGAAAAGACCTACCCTGTCAAAGCTTGATGAAATAAAATCAAAATATTTGAAACAAGAAGCCAATGTTCGAATCGTATCTCGAAGTGGTGGTAAAAAGAAGGTCGACAAGAAAAATGATAATAGTGACGATTCAGATAATGATTCTTCTGGAGATTTCTTTTCATTTGCGGCCGCTGACCAAGCCATACCAGATGATCCTTCTCTCCGACTACCTGAATATATCCCGCAATCATTATCTACAACAACAAACTTGGAAGCGGATTCGGTACAAATGGAAGAATCAAGCTCATACGAATTACCTGTCCAACAACCAGATGTTGTAAGTCTTTGCAATATGTAATTGCAATATGTACCAAAATGAAATTAATGTACTCGGCGATTTAACTATCGTGCTCATCCAAGTTCTTCATATTAAAAGTAGATACATATGTATTTTCCTATTGATGAAAAAAGGATTCTTTTTGTGAATTGTTTACACAGATGACGTACATTCAAAAAGGAAAGAAATCCAAACCAGGAGCTGCTCCAATTCAATTTATTGATGTTAGTGCAGATGATTTGAGGCCAGACCCCACAGATTGGCTCAAAGCAGTTTCCGCAGAGGTATATAATAATAAAATAGTTATGAAGTAATGAAGTATAGCTCGATAAATGATAAATACCAACTAAATTTTTTATTATTATTACATTTTTAGGCTCCAGTTCAGACGAGACAAAAGGATGGTCCAGGTGGAATGCAGAAACGAAAACATCAAATAACTTATCTGGCGTTCCAGGCAAAGGAAAAGGAACAAGAATTAAAAAATCAGTGGTCGCAAAACCGTATGACGAAACGTATGACACAGTCAAAATATGGATTTTAAATTTATTTGTAAAAAATGTCGTCAGTTTTGAAAAGTGATTTTTCATTATTACTATTATTGAAGAGGAAGCAGAATTAATTTTTGTTCGTAAATATGTACATAGGTAATCCATATTTTGTATGGTAGCTACGCAATATTATTGTTTCGGTCAAATTAAATATCATCTACTACTGTTTAATTGTTTGTAAACATGTCGTCATTTTACATTAATCAATGAGAATTGAATAAATACTTAATAAAATTAACTTTCTATCAATTTATCCATCCCAGAGATGCAGGTTTGGTTTTCTATACTCAACTCATCTAAAAATCCCGAAAACTCTACTCATTTCTATTTCCCCTCAGAAATCTCTACTCATTTCCTACTCAACTCATCCCAATTCTTGTAATACTCAACTCAAACTCATACTCATTTAATACTCAACTCTTTTTTTGAGGACTGCATCTCTAATTCTAATTCTCTATCTTATTTATTTCATGATTATTTAAATAATCATGGAATAATGCATGCCATTATTTTAGGCCATAAAGAAAAGTCTGGGATTCGACCGAATCAGATGTTTCTGTATTTAACAAAAACCATTCGATAAAGATAGTTGCTTATACGAATTACACGAAATATACATTTTCACGTATTGTAAAAGAAGAAAACAGTTAAATTTATTTATGTATACAACGAATTCCTTGTTATTAAATTGTTATTAGTAAAAGGGTATTATAAATATGCCAAATTTCTTGGAAGTTGACGACTCTATCATCCAGAACAATCTTTTACTAAATGGACAGCCAGCAGAGAATCCGAAAGTAAGAATTTTTAAAATAATTAAAGGAACATAAAATTATATTCCTAAACAAAAAGAGAGTTCCAAATTATCAAGTAATAAAACGCAATTTCAGAGTATACTCGACAGTTTAGTTGGTGGGAGTAGTAGTGCTGGAGGTGATTTCACTTCAGCTAGACTATTGACTCCAGAGGAGAAAAAACAACAAGAGCAATGCAAATTTATTATCCCCATCCCAGGTATAAAACTGTTATAATAAAAGTTATTTTCATTGTGTATATATATAATTTAAAGACTCGTCATGAATGTATTATTATTTATTCACTTGAACATTTTCCACATATAGGACTCTGTATAAAATCCAAAGACAATAAGAATGACACAAAGTTCTTTCTCAACTTGTGCCACTCAAACGATGTCCCAGAACCGGATTTGGATTATACGGATGAAGGTTTGGCTACACTCCTTGATGAAGGAAGCGATGTTCAAATTGATGATATTCGAATTCCCATGAGCATCGGAGAATTACATAAAGATAAAGATAAAAGTATGTTCACACTCATTACAAAATTAAAGTATATATATATATATAAAGTTATATTTATACTTACTCAAATAACAATGATATTTGAATAATGTATACTTACGAACTTAGACTAATGTAAAAGTTTTCATTATTAAAATATTTACACAATAATAGTAATAATTATTGCTATTGTTTTGCAAAAAATATATATATGTAGTACAATTTTTTATGATTATATTTCTAGATGGTTCCGAATGCATCGCATGTGATGTTGTGATTAATACCACGTTTTTTCAGGGTAAAATAACAAATTCAGAAATGTATCGGACTTTCTTAATTACTGTGGCCTTTGAAGGTGTAGACGAGAAGCATAAACTAGACTTGGAAAAGAGCAAATATACAATTCTTCATAATCGTAAAAATTTTGGAAAATTAAATCCTCAAGTAATCAGCGCATAACCTTTTAAACCCTAATATTACACACAGTCTTTACTTATACTCTATATGATGTAATGTAATATTAATAATATTTAATGTAAAACATTTATTGTTCATCCATGGATCCTTTGTAGTTTGTCCGTCAAAAGCCTGTTATTAAGGAAGTAAAAGAGTCGGCGACATCGTCAAGTATACTTGGAAAATCAAGCTCTATTCAATTTGGTGATTCGAATTTACATTCCAACCCTATGTTTGGTCCAACTACTGACGTAAAGAGACGAAGACTTGTACAAGAAGTGTCTACTTCGGACCTTAAACTGGATTTCGTAATTACTCAATTATCAGAGGATTTAGCTACAGGTAAGTCGTACGCTATTTAATTTAACAATACTCTCGTGAAACATAACAAAGTTTGTTAAACAAGCATGATAAGTAAAAACAAACTCCCTTATACTGTGACTTGTTGTTTCTTTTTCAGCTGAAATAAAGCTACCAAATCTGGTAAATACACAAAAAATTACTTTTTTTTGCACTTTCATATTATGGACAAAGTACATAATAAAAATGACTGTTTATCTTTATATGTTTATAAGTCGGTAAATATTCTCTTATACTTGAATATGACTCAGTATCTATGATATAGTTTCTTTTTGTTTTTTTAGCGAAATCCGACCAAATTGTTTGTCAAACTAGGAGCGGATCGTATTATTGTAGAAAGTCCAACTGGATGTCTAGATGTTTTCGTCCCATTGGACATACATCAGGAAGAAAGTACTGCGGAGTATGATCCAGAAAAGAAAATTCTAACTATACGTTTACCTCTCATCTAATAATCTGAAATGAACTAGCTATACTCTGCTATACGAACGATAAGCATAAATCATTAATTATCTCATGATTCGTAACACAAACTTTTATGACTTGCTACTATTAATTATCATCAGTGTTAAGACTTTCTGTCGAGTTAAAAAAAAAGAAACAAAAAGGAAATGAAAACGCGTTGTATTTATCAAAAGTGTTTGTTTTAAGTATTGCCTATAATATTATTATTCCAGACGTTAAATAAAAACTTTTTGGAGAAGCCGTATATATGAAAGTTATATGAAAAGTTAAATAGTGCGTACTTTTATTTCGAGCATCCTTCTACATAATTATGCTATGTGCAATAATACAATTTAATTTTAAGCTTTTGATGATTATGCATATATAAATAAAACTTGTGAGCATAAGTATAGATATAGACTAAAATGTGATCGCAAGTTTTTCCGGCAAAAGTTTTTTTTTAATTTAGGGTTGTGACGATTGACGGCTTTTTAGAATTTATTGGTTCTTCTCATCGTCACATTCGTTCGTCTCAAGTTCCTTGTGTGTATTTTAATTCCTAACTAACTTTGCTACCTTATCCCCCTTTAGTTAACGTTCTATTATATATATTTAATTCACTTATATTCCCTCAACTTCTCTCACTCGTAGAATTTTAACAGACAGAGTCAGAGCATTCAGAGCTCATCGCGTTCATTGAAGAGTCATCATAATCATCGAAATTTATTTTACTTATTGTTAATTACATTAAAGTTACCTCAACCGTCAACAGTTGTCAAGAAAAAGCTGCAAATATAGTCTTATTGAAATATAACTCTAGTCAATATATTTTTTATATACGTTTTGTGCAATAAGTGTTGAATGATCTAATTCTTAGAGATCTCATAGTTTTAAAAAACATTTTTAATATATGTATATATATATAGTAAATATATCATTCAAAGTCAATAATTAAAATACTTTTGCCATAAAAGTCATTCCCTATATATCACATAATATACATAGTATGGGGTTACTGTCCGAAGGTTCTCCCTTGTCCTGGGAAGAAACAAAAAAGTGGGCATCTCATGTAAAAACTAATGGGATTGAACAATTTATAAATTTGTACAAGAGGCTTCAAAATCGGGAAGGAGACTCACTCAAATGGGGTGACGAAGTGGAGTATATGTAAGTAAAATGTCTTTGTAATTATTTATAGCTAAAAACGGACGCCTTAATTGAATTAAGTTAATTCATTGTTACTATATGTAGATTGTTATGAAATATTATCAGTTTATATTATATTATATTAAATTTTTTACAGTAATTATATCTTTCTTTTGATTCCAGCGTGGTTCGATTTGATCATGAGAATAAAAAGGCACAAGTGGCTTTGCGGGCAGATGAAGTCTTGCCTATCCTTCGTCAGCCGGAAAATGAAAATCCAGAGTAAGAACTCGCCTCTATACAATACATATATGGACATTTCATAAGTATAGCAAGATAAATATTCATTTAATCATTTTTGTGTTATTTAGAACGGCAAAAAGTTTGTGGCGACCCGAGTATGCATCATACATGATTGAAGGGACACCCGGAAAACCGTATGGAGCTCTCCCCGCTCATGTGAGTTATTTTTAAAATTTAAACGAACATTTTAACCTATACAAACGTGCATGTGCTTTTTCAAAATTGCACATGTATTTGCATGCTACACTCATAGCATATGAAACAATAATAACTATAGTTAAAATTGAGAAACTTATTTCATTTTCAGTTAAATATTGTTGAAGCAAATATGAAATCCCGTAGAAAAGAAGCCCAACTCCAGCTTCCAGCAAATGAAATGGTTCTGTCAATTGCAAATTTTCCACGTCTTGGATGTCCAAATTTTACGTTTCCAGAATACGAACCAAAGTCAGAAACTAGTGTGTCTCGTTCTCTATTCTTTCCTGACGAAGCAATTTTCCAAGGGCATCCTCGATTTGCAACTTTGACTAAAAATATCCGCTCAAGACGTGGTTCTAAAATTGATATTCAAGTTCCAAGTAATTGTTAAATAAGTTTTCATAATTATGTGCACACACCTCAATGTATCCGTTGGTCGTCTCACTACTCATAACGGATCAGTAATATGTATGAACATTGTCTTTAGTTTTCAAGGACGAAAAAACTCCTAATCCATTTATTGAGCCCGGAGTAGCTGATCAAAAACCCGATTTTATTTACATGGACGCAATGGGATTTGGAATGGGATGTTGTTGTTTACAAGTTACATTTCAAGCGTGTAATATTAATGAAGCTCGGACATTGTACGATAACTTGGCTCCACTATGTCCCATACTTGTAAGAATTTATTATTATTTATTGAATTTACTCTTTTCTGTTATTTATAGTAGTAGTAGCAGTAAACATAATCACAAACAAGTAACATATGAATCGTCTGACACAAAGTATATTATTTTTTCAGTTGGCCTTCACAGCTGCTACTCCATTTTTTCGTGGTTACATTGCAGATGTGGATTGTCGATGGGATGTTATTTCAGGCTCAGTAGATTGTCGTCAACCTTCAGAACGAAATAAAATCCGAAAATCCCGATATGACTCTATCGACTCTTATTTGTAAGTTTAATTTGAATTCAATTTAATTTCAGTCATAATTTTGTGAGAATGCTGAGGGTTCAACTCAATTTTTCAGTTGTAGTACATGTACATGTTTATGGGAAAGCTTAATGTCTGTTGTTATGCGGTTTATCTTTTATAATATGTATCATAATGATATATATGATATTATTATAGAGTCATACTCTCAAACTAAGTCAACCATCATAAAATTAAATATGTAAGGAACTGTTGAGAATACTTTTTATTTTTATTATCTGTGCCGTCTTCAGACTTTAGATTACATTTTGTACAAGGGCAAGGATACTTTCAGAGGACTTGTCATTCATTCATTCATTCCTTTCATTATCAATACATGTTAGTTTTGGATTGTCAGCTCACTAAACATGGGAATCTCAAATAACAAATTTAGAGCATGAGTAAGATGTTCAGTTCAATCTGTCGCGATTTGTTCGAAGTTTTTTTAAGTATATTAGAAAGTATAGTGGCTATTAAAGTACAGGGTCTCCCAAAAGAATCATAACACTATTTGAAGTAAAATAACTTTTTTTTTTATGAACCGATTTTGTTGATGAATATATCAAATTAAAGAGGA
>JAIUND010002752.1:0-20181 GCA_034699125.1 Gisinianus flammeolus | reverse complement strand
GCGTATTTGGGAATTAAGGAAAAATGATAATAGCGTATTTGGGAATTAAGGAAAAATGATAATAGCGTATTTGGGAACTTAAACGACGATATGTAGAAAGAATTATACAGCTCGACGAATTTTGGGCAATAATATACAAGTATATCAAACTCAAAGAAATATGGAGACTTACCTATACTCCAGGAAACGTTTACAATAATTTGTGGTATGGATTTCCATCGTTTTAATTTAACGAACAAACATTTTATTTACCAATGTCCGGGTTTCCTATGGAAGTACCACATTTTAGTTAATGTCAGGTAATTTGTCAAATAAATGTTTGTGTTTACTTTGACGGAGACAAAGAAGTGCTTATTAACTGGAAAATACAAAACGTATAATTCCTTTTCAATGTTGAAACAAAGCAAATACGAAGAACTGACAGGAAAAAGTGGAGCAGTCTAGCAAGAAATTTAATGAAGAAAACTGCTCAATTTATCCAGGTGATTTTCTCTATTTTCCCACTTTTCCATTTTCAAAACTATTTAGAGCGAAAGTCCAGAATGTTGACGCGGTTGGATTTGAAATGGAATTACTGGGCGTTTTCCTTGTTCTCCAAGATCAATTTGATTCCAGTCACTTTCAACGAATTGACGGGGCAAATGGAGAATCAAAAGTCAATCTGGAGAAATATCCAGTTCAAGTGTTGGCAATTCTTGTCTGTGATTCAGCTGATTTTCATCTTATTTCGGACTTGAAAATCTGCCATCTTCTTTGCCGGTGGTCCATCCGATTGGGATGTCACGCCAATCATGATCATTTTATGTACGGAATACATCGCCGTCTTCTCAGTCATTTGCACCATGTTCGATTCCGGGCGCAATCTCAACATCAAAGTCTACAATGAAATCCTCAAAATCCGCGGTACATTTCAAAATCATTACATAACAAAAAAAGAAAAAGAATTTCACTGCACGAAATTTCCTTTTTTTAATGTGTTTATTTGTATTTTTGCAGATGAATTTGAGTTGACTCCGCCCACAGTTGGAATTGGGGCTGAGGAAACTGAAATGGAAACCGAAACGGCTGGAACTGGCAGGAAAACGCTGCTGGAGTTTCTCATGTGTTTCTTCTCTTTTGGGATTTACGGTGCTCTCATTATTATTCCGGGTCTTTATTTCGTCAATCCGAATATTCCGATTCTCTGGATTTCCGTGGTGCCTGCTGATTGGAGGAACTTCTGGACCATTTCATTGGCCCTTTTCGTCGACACTCTGGCGTTTTTTGTTGTATTAATGTGGTTCATTTACATGTTTTTCCTCATTCTCTCCTTCATCATGACTTTCTCCGTCTTCACTCAATTCATCATCCGGAAAATAATCCGGGAGGGCGTGAATTCAAATTCAAATTCAAATATAACGAACGATGATGATAGGCGGGAAATCTCGTTTGAGTTGGTCAAGTAAACGTTGGAGGATTACCGAGAATTAGAGACGCAACTCAAACTCTTCAATTTGGTGATGGGGAGAGTTCTCTGGCTCACCAAACTAACTTGTCTGAATATGTCAATTTTGGGCGGGTTCTCTGCCATTCGAATCTCTCATCGAAATCCAATCCTTGCCATCATCTACACCCTTTGCAGTGTGGAATACACAATCATCTACACTGTTCTGTTCCAGTTGGCGTATGGTGTGCCGGAGAAGGCTGAGGAATTGCGACGAATCATCGTGTTGACATCTGCGGAGTTAAAATCACCACTTCATCGAAGACACTGCGAGAAAATGTTGAGGTCAATTCCAATAATGGCGATGAGTGTCGGCGGATTTCACACGATCGAACGGGAATCCGTTCCAATATTTGTGAATTTTGTGGTGCAGCAAATCGTGGGGTTTCTTCTCCTTCTTTGAAGAATTAATCATTGTATTTGAATTTTCTATTGCTCCTCATTTGGTAGTCTCAAAGGGTACGTTTTTGATTTTGCAGTTTACTGAATATTTTGGATTTCGATTCTCTTTTCGGTGCAGAATATTGGTTTTTACACAAACATCCGACAATATTCATTTTATAAATTCTGTTTTCCTAATAAGTAGCCATTCGAGCAGGTCATTTAATTAATTTCCTTTTTATAATCCCACCCTAAATTGAATTAAATCAGTCATATAACGGTATTTTGGGTTTTACAATCAACACGTGTCATCGATATTCCTTTTGTCGGAGTTCGATCGTCGCTTCGGAGGTGGAGAGACGTAGGTTTTTGTGCTCTAGTAATTTCGTATAAATTTTGTAACTTCAATTGCTTAAAATCGTAGAATTTTAAATAAAATCCAACTAAATATACTTAAATATACTTAAATACCTTATATATTAAACAAAAAAGTGATAATTTAATAAGTTAACTATTATAAAAAATTACTTAAAACCCAAAACAAAACCGAGAAAGAAATCTATATTATATATAGCAGCAAGATTCCAAAAAGCAGTAAAATGTGTAAAGTGGGTGTGTGTAGTCATAATCAAATAAAACTAACTACGAAGATGAATAATAAAATCGTCTGCGCACATTCTTAACATCAAGGGATCATCAGAAGTTCAAAAAGAGGTCATAATCTAGAAAAATCATCAAGTTCGTGGTGTGGAGCACGTGCAGTCGAGTATGATGTGAGTTCAACGAGGTGCGATAGATGGAGTGGTGTTGCAGGCCCAAGGAGTCGGGCCGAGACGGACCAGGACAGAGGAAAAAACAATTTAAATCAATAAGCTATGAAATAACGAATCAAGTTATCTTCTGAAGAGGCCACATCGGACCGAAACCCAACAGCCCGTCCCTTTGCACCACCCCGGAAAAGCCCTGTTTATATCCATAAACCATCTGCAGCCCATGATAACTAATTCTATAAATGACCAATATAATGAAATATAAAGTAAATAAAGTATTAAGTATTTAATCTGTATGTAAAAAGGAAGGTCCACGCTTAAAGCTACAGTAAATTACTAGTGCAAATAATCAAATTGTCAAATCAAGAAGCGTTTTTAAAATGTCTCACATATTAAATTGAAGTTACTATAAATTGAAAAAACAAGCACGACCGAACTCCCCTCCTATGCGTCTACGCTTTTTCCCTCGTGGTTTTAATGCTAGATAAGTAGGATTGTAATTTGTAATAATTTTAAGGATTTATAACTATTTTGTGTGATGGGTGGAAAACCTAAATGCACTTGTAGCTGAATAAAATAAATCAATCAATCAATATTCCTTTTGTCGGTACGAGGAGTGTTTAATCGATGAGGATGAAATGGATGAATTGTGGAAATAATACAAATATTATTTAGTTTATTTACCATCAGGGATAAATTCCATTTAATGATCAAATAAATATTATATATTATAGAATGTACATAGTTACTCTACGATTTTAAATAAGTGATGGTTTCTCTCTCCTTCGTAGCTCCTCCCACTCAATGTATATTTGAAATGGGCAAGGATTCCTAAATGAGGAGAGAGAAACCATCACTTATTTATAAAATCGGAGAGTACGTTTGTATTTAATAATTATTAATTACGTGCGTGGCGTATGCCTTCATTTACCAGATCAAATTATGACGGAAAAAAGTGCTCGCAGTTTTATTTCAACCGTTTAATTTATTAATTTCCATATATTCAAAATTAATGATATTTTATTTGAATTATTATTTATGGATTTTTTATTAGAGCAAAATCGAGAACTATATACAAAACTCATGTTTTTTTTTCTTTTTGTCACATAGAAATTAATTAATTAAATTGTCTTTTATTGCCGAATAAATATTGAATATTGTCATTTCACTTTGGATTTGAATGGGATTTTTTCTTGCTTGCTATTAGGAAAATTACGACAGGTTTTCAACAAACTATTTTCTGCATCGATGTGTGCGGATTGTCTAAACAAAAGCCAGAGGAGAAATTTCCGCAAACAAAAAGCTGAATCTTTCGACTGTGAGCTCAACTCGAATTTAAATTGAAGAAAATGGCAAATTTGAAAGTGACGCCGATTCAAATTGACGTGAAATTAAATTTGGACGTTGACATCACCAAGAAAATTCCGGATTCCAAGTCGAATTTGTCAAATTCAAAATCAAATTGTCTGCATACGATTTTGAAATGGCCAGTTTTTGCACTCAGAGTCTTCGGTCATTTTCCGTTCTCCTGCTGCAAAAAGGTGACAACGACGGAGACAGAATTCGAACTGGGATTTCGGTGGAAAAGCCCGAGTTTCCTCTACAGTTTCTTCATCCTCATTTTCTACACTGTTTGGATCGTCAGTTTCCCCATTTACTTGAGCAAACTCCCCAAATTTCGGAATTGGATACCGAATTTGGACAACATCGTTCACAGCACGCTCATTTTCATTCAGTACACCACCAACATTTTCATCATCATTCAAAGTTACACGACGCATGCGCAGTTCATCGGCTTTTGGAACGCCCTTCAGTCCCTCCGAAATTCAGTCATGATTCTCATGGAGTCTCGTGACTTTTCCTATGATGATCGGAAAAGTCTAATTTCCATTTCTCGAGTCACGATCGGAGTTTTCGTTTGTTGTAGCACCGCGCAAGCGCCGGGTTCGATTTTGTCGTCCCTTTGGATTTTTCACATGGGCTCTTCGTATGTGGAGTTTGTATTGATGGCGGCGGGAAGTATGATTTGGAGCATACTGAATTTGAGCTCAACACTCCGATATTGCTTTCACATCGTCTGCATCCAAGTGGTCCGGTCCTGTTTTTTGCAGCTCAATCGGAGACTACACCAAGTCTTGAATAATTGTGACCCAGGTCAAATACACGGTCAAATACAAGGTCAATGGGAACGATGGGGTTCCACTGGGAATTTGACTCAAAAGAGAATCCAAATGGATGTTTCAAGCGGGAAATCCAAAGGACTTCGAGGGATTTTACAAGGAATCGCTGAAGGCTACGAAAACGCTTTGAGCGTCATGAAAATTTTCAATGGAGCGTTTGGACTGAGTCTTTTCATCCAGCTAACGGTTTCTTTGTACTCCATTTTGGTCGCATTCTACTTTTTCCTGTTTTCATTCCGGCCGGACATGGACGCCGGATTCAAAATTCAGGCGCGCGTTCAAATCTTCTCCCCGATTTTGCATCTTTTCCTCGTGTACAAACTTGCCACGACCAGTCACGCCCTCAAACAAACAGTTTGAATCTTCCCGCTATATTTGAACAAATTCTCTTTTTAACTCAAGACCATGACGAATTTTAATTTAAATTTAATTATATGCATTTTCTCTCTATTTTTGTGGTGATAGGCGCTGGAATTTCAGGACTCGTTTTCGACACGACACGTCCAACTTGTAGAGAAACATGGATTTTCCACTGAGGTATAAAATCATTAAAAACCAAAATGTCTGTATTTACAAAGCCACGGCGGGAGTTTTCAATTTTCAATTAAGAATGGTTAAAATTCCTGCTTTTGCACTTGTATTGAATTATAAATTAAATTACAATTCTTGAATATATACTAAATTCTGTGGTTCTGTGACTCGGAATTCAGTTGCAAATTCTCCTGGTGAAAATGACTTCAAATCCTCCCGGGATTTCGCCATGTGGATTCTTCACGTTGGATCGACCATTTCTAACGTCTGTAAGTCCCGAATGTTCCTTTTGTTTTCATTTTCAAGTCTCAAAACTCAAAACTCATTATTTGTGCATTCATTTGCCTTTTGTTTGCTATATGAAATGCACAGGTGGTGGCCGCAGTGGCAACTTATTTCGTCGTCATGGCTCAATTCAAATCTTCCGGGTCCTAAATTCTAAATTCTAAAAATCTAAAAATCCCGCCCATTGTGGAATCCGAAAATCGAAAAGATTTTTTTCCGGGTCAAAGTTCTGATATTATATAATAAATTAGACTTGTATATAAGAAGGATACCGAAATATTCCAGCACGTTTCCATCAAAATCCACATATTTAACTCAATTACGCGCGTCTCTGCATGTTCAGAAATAAAAAATTCAAAACAAGCAACATCTTCAGAAAATCGCCTAGTGTTTTTATTTTTATTGGAAAATCTTCATTAAAAGTTCCCAAAAGTTCGTCAAATGTGAAATCAAGTATGACGAACATGAAGAAAGTGTCCAATTTAAAATCCGACGACTCGTTGGCCACCTTTTGGACACTTTTTGGCTCAAAATTTGGATCCACTTGTGAATTAAAAATTTCTGAAGGCGGAGTCAAGTTAAATTTGTCAAATCTCGACCAAGGCCTTTCATGGCCCTGACAAGGAAACTCAACATGATTGGCTGAAAACGCTTTTCCTTGAATTCGCTTCTTTGACAATAAATGGCCCTGGGCGCAGCATTTTCTTCCTGATCTGGATTCCTGACAAAGCGGAGTAAACAGCTATAACAACTAGAACACAGCTAACAACTAAATTGGATTACCTTGACAATTATGGCCTTCAAAAATCTTATTTTTATTCTTTATACAAAATTTAAAGTGTTATAGTCATTAGGGCTTAATCGCCGTGTTCGGGCGGAGAAAATAAGACTCATTTGCAGATCTTAATGCTTTTACTTATGTAATTGCGTAGCCGTCATTCAACACGTTAATAAAGTCAATTCAATTCATCGTTTGTCGGAATCTTAATGAATAAAAAATTGTTAAATGAAAAAAGCTGCATGGGAAATGGATTTGTCATGCGCGGGAAAGGAAACTTGAAACGCATATGTTTTTGATATCGTCTTTTGTAATTTTTCAATTTCAAAAGTCATGAGAGAAGAATTAATTTGATTACCGTGTATATATGTAAACTGTAGTAGAACCCCAACAAAATACATCAACGATAACAGTAAGAATTGGCCTATACAATATTCTATACAGATAAAATAAAAATGTCATCGAAAGCTAATAAACAATATACAAATTTAAAAAATGGCACAATAATGTAGACTCACTTCAAAAAACATCAAAGACAAACAAATTCTGTCAATATCTATACTTAAGTTCTATAGTCATTTTCCATACCACTTCAAACTCCTCAATGTGAAAAAACTTTGAGCGCTCCATCCAAAATCCTGGCACGATAATGCCAGAGCAATTCTCTCCCCAAGAAAACCCCGATTGACAATAAGGAAAAGTCAAAAAGAATTTCGAAAATCAAGTGAATGTCCGAGTCCTTCAAAGCCAGGACTTTGAATTCCGTCCGCGTTTCTTCAATCCAAAAACTCGCGTTCATCATTGCCAGTTTCCTTGTCCGGGAACCGAATTTTAAGTCCTCCCACTCCCGCCACAGCCCATAAATCCCAGAAGTCATCAAAACGCGCATGCGTCCTCCCACTACATACGAGTAAAGTGAGTCCCTCCTGCGATCAATTCGATATCCCTTCAAGATCATCCCACTGTCATCGTTTACTTTTAGATTGTGTGAATAGGCCAAACTTGAATCCTCCTTCATTTCCCGCTTGAACAAATTCCAAAAGTACTCAAAATCCACTCTCGTGGTCACGAGAAAACTTTCCCCTTGTGTTGGTCGTAGTTTGTTCCGCGCAAGCGCAGGTAGCTCCTCGGCGCACGTGACGAGCATCCGTTTCAAGGTGACAGCGAGTTGATCAAACTGGACACAGGAAGGGATTTCCATGCATGGACTCCATTCGACTCCAATGGACTTCATTTTTGGATCCGAGTTCCAATATGGACAATCCTTCTTGCATTTTCCACCCAATTTTTGAGCTTCACTGAAGAATCCTCCTACGAGTTGGATGTGTAGACTGTACGCACTAAAAACACGATTAAATAATTGATCATAAACGGAAAGTGGGAAGTCCTGCTCCTCACTGCAAGGCAAATCCAATTCCGCCAAATAAAAGGAAATATTCTCATTGGGCAGGACATCATGGAGACGGGTCCAAGCCGTCTCGAATGGGTGTGCGAGCGTGAAGTCTGCTTTGATTTGTCCTCTGTAGGCATTTGTGAGGATTATTCCCATGAACAGCCAGAAACCAAGGATGACTCGGCACGCCCTCCCAAATTGTACTTGTACGATTTGAATCGGGGTTTCCTTCCCGCACTGCTCGAAAAGCATTCGATACGTCCAGAAAATGGCTACCGGGAAAAGGCTTGTCCGTCCCAGGAGAAGACTCAAAACGAGTCCAGTGTAGATCATGATGAGGAAAAGGCAGAGCCAGACGGCCCTTTGAAACGGCTGTGCGTAAATACTCACGGAATTTTTGAGGAGGTGAATGCGACTAGAAGTGATGAATTTGAGACGGATCTCATCCGTTAGAAACCAATCCATGGATTCCGTGGACTCATGCGGAGCTCCGACATCCTTAACGATGAAATCATTTAAAATCAAGGGGCGGGACGTGTCAAAATTAAACGTGAGGTTCAGGGCAGAGACAAGGAAAAATACGGTGGATTTCCCAAGGTTCTTTGGATTCTTCCTATTAAATGGGGAGGAAAAATCCAGGTCCAGGCGATGTTTGAATGTGAGCGGGTCCAACAAGAGTTTCATGTCCGCGTCAATTTCCTTGTCGTTATAGATCTTGAGAGCAATTTTCCGGTTGGGTTTCTCCATGGCTTTGGAGGCGAACTCAAACATTTGATGGTGACAAGGAGTTTTTCCGGGAGAGCAAGTGAATTTGTCCAGGACGCTGTACTCAAAACAATGTGGGCAGATGAACCAACCCGTAGATTCGATATCCACTTGATTTTGAATTTGAATTTGAATTTGATTGTCCCTTTCCCGCCCTTTGTCTTTGTACAAAAGGACGAAAGTTGGAGAGAAATGCCAGTGACGGAGGGACTCGAGTTCTTCAAGGAACAGCCAAGGTTTAAATGCCGCTTCCAGCGTAAGGAAAAGATTCCAGGACGGATGAATGGAGCAACGTCTGTGATGTCCGAATGACTCGTAATATGGGCAAAGGATAGGGTCCCAAAACGTGTAGTCAATCTGATAGCGTATCATCCACAAATCCCACGTCACTTCCATATTGATCACCATCAAATTGACATAGCCAAGCAAGTGCTTCACGCCCATTAAAATCGGGGTTTTTGGCGAATACGGAATGTCACTGAAGCTGGTTCGGAATTGAGATTTGGTGTTAATAAAAAGGGGAATGTGGAGGGCGGTCAAGTTCAAAAGCTCCACCCGACCGGATACGTGAAGGAAATGGTTGGTGACGGATTCAAATGTTCGCGCCAAGTCCACGTTCCTCTCACGCTGCTCTTGAATCTGTCCATGGACAAAGACAGGCGATGAAGTCACTTGAAGGAGAATAACAACCAGCACAATTCCATGCATTTTATCGTTTATACAAATTCTGTGGGGATTTTGTTGCAGGTTTTTGAAATCGAGTTTATAGTTTTGAAAAATAAATATAAATTACAAGTCCAGAAAAGTCCTGAGATATATAAAAATGGAGTCATTTATTGTACTGAACAATCCAGAGTAAATCATTTTTTTCCATGTATACATTTTTGAATGTTATAAGTTTGTTTAAGGATTCTGATTCTGAATATTATGAGAGAGAAATACAAACAAAGAAGGAATGGGGGAATTCAAGTATATATTTTACTGGGCGGGTGTGGAACCGCGGATTGATTTTTCTATAGTTGAAACCGTTTGGGGTGTGTTTCTGTGCTGGAAAGTTCATTTCATTGCCCAAAATGTTTACATATAATAAAGTAAAGTATATCAGAAAGCAATGTTTCGTGTACGTTTCAATAAATTAAGGAGCGCTCTGAACGGAGTTTTCACTGTTCAAATCCAAATAGACGATGGATGTTTTCTTTTCCTTCCTTTGTCTGAACAAAAAGAGGAGGGAAGTTTAAGATACTAACGAATTTTCAAAGCATCAAAGTGTTCCGACGTTTTGAACGAGGGAGCGTTTATCGTTTGAAAATAAGGAAGTGTATATGTGTGGGGACTTTACTTACGGCAGTTGGGCCGGCAGTTGATTTAAAACACATTCAAAAAAGGTTTGGAGCTGTTCAAATGAGGGCCGATTTCCCGGTTCCGCCTCCCAACATTTGAGCATCTGTTCGTAACTATATATACAATTTATACAAACAAAAGTAACCAATTAAAGTTTAAAAATGTAGCTCAAACTGCAGAAAGTATTGTGCTGCTTTTTACAATCTTTTTGTAGTGGTTTTCAATTAAAATGGCCCTGAATCCTGTGGTTTATACATTTGATCGTTTGCAAAATCCGGTTTGATCAGTCGAAGATCTTTGGTGATGTTCTGAACGAAATCCTGGGTCCAATTTAAATTGGCGAACGGGATCTCGCCGATGGTGAAAATTTCCCAAATGGTGACGGAAAATCCATAGACATCGGATTTGGTCGTGAATTCCATTCGGCGGAGGGATTCGGGTGCCATCCATCGCCAGGGAACTGGCGTCTACATTAAAAATTCAAAACTCGAAATTCCCGCTCATTTGCCACAGCTTTTTGTCTGTTTAAATGCCTTCGAAAAAAAAACGCGGTTTCACTCACCTTGGATTTCTTGACGTATTTTTCGTAGTTGTATGTTTGGCGGGAGAGTCCAAAATCCGAAATTTTGACCACATCCTGCGGGAACACGAGGACATTTCGAGCCGCCAAATCCGCATGGATAACCTTCAAAAAAAAAAAAACAATCCCGGGTCCAAATCCAAAAGTTATGTCACTAAAAACAATGCATATAATTTCTTTGTCTTTTTCTATGATAAATTTGAAAGTCCCGCTCACCTTTCTAAGCTCCAAAAATTTCATTCCGTTGGCAATTTGTCGGCTCCAATTCACAAAATTCCTTTGCGTCATTTTCGTCTCCACGTTTTCAACCAAGAGCCTGAATATTGAATATATATAAAATTTCGTAACTTGTTTTGAGCGGTAAATTTAAATTTTATTCAAAAACTCTTGTCTTTTGGTTTTTCTTTTTCTTTGAAATGAAACCAATATCGTACCCGTCATTTTCCGAATTTCTCCAAATACTCACGAAATTCTGGCGGTTCTTTTTTAAATATGTTAGCAAATCTCCGAATGGACTCCATTCAACAACCACGTGGATCTCACCTGCGCGGGAAATGAAATTCAAAATTAACAAACCCTGCCAATTACCCGTATTTAAATATATATTCATTAATATTAATTAAGAACTGTGGAATTTTAATTAAAAGGACGCGGTTTTGTATACTGTTTTGCAGTTGGGAAGTAGAAGCGCCGAGAAATTCGATGATATTTTCATGGGGGCCGATGTACGCCATTAATTTCAGTTCACTCAACAAAGACTTCAAATAGGCAATTTCGGAGTCGGGTTTGGTCGTTTTGACGGCCACCGGTCGGTTTTTGTACTGGCCACGAAGGACCAATCCATACTGACCTTGACCCAACACACAATTCCGATCTACAGCAGCAGAAATACATAATAAATCCACCAATGTCGTTCTCATTTCCCCCCATTTTATTGTAGAAATCCTTGAATTTCCCTATTTCTTTAATTACCGATTTCCAAGTCCTCAATTTGAACTTGAAATTTCTCCGTTTCAAAGGGTTGCGCGAGCGCCAGCGCATACGCCCCGCCGTCACCATCTTCCTCTTGAGCAGGAAAATTCTGCTGACCATACATAAAATCCTCAATTTCCTGCGCCGTCAGTTTACGCAGCACCTTCAAAAAAGTAATAAAAACAAATACAAAATAAAATCAACGATAAAGAGCGCCCGTTTTAAATGTGTAAATAAATTTGCTCTCCTCTTTTGGTTCTTTTCCTCACTTTTGTTGAGATTCGTCTCCTCCATAACAAAAGGAATCCGATGGCTAAAATCAAAATGGCGATCCCGCCGGCAATGCCGATTCCAAGGATCATGCTGCCATTGGAATTGGAATTGGAATTTGAATTTCCCTCCTCTTCAACGGTCCACGTGAAAGAGTCTAAGCCGCGAGTGTTCCTCACACTGCAAGTGTAGCTCCCCGAAAAGTTTGAATACAACTCTGGGAATTCCAGGACGGACTTCCACCGACCCGCGCCATCCAATGTTAATGTCATCTTTGGGGCAATCTGCGTCGAGTCCTTGGTCCACGTGACTTCCGGTTGTGGTTCACCCCTAAATTTACAGCTGATATTCCGGTTTTTGTTATGACGGTCCTGCGAAAGGAGGAGGAGCGTGCCCGATGGGGGTTTGAATATCCGGGCAGGACTATCCACTGTGTCCTCATGAAAACAATTTGAATTTGAAAAGAGCGCCAAATCCAAAAAACCCAACGACAAACTCTTGCAATGCAAGGGACCAAAATTGTGAATGTTTTTTTTACCAATGACTTTGAACTCATAGCTATCCGATGATTTTTTATCAGGACTCGTGACGTCACAGTTGTAATTCCCGCCCACAGACACGTCCACCACCGCCAAATTGAGGAAAGACTCAAAGGACTGAGTTTCATTTCCAGCTGCCGATAGACGGCGCGATTCTGGAATGAACTGGAATTTTATGATGGAACGTATATAATATTGAAAAACCCCGCCACCACAATTTCACACATGATTTTTGATTCAATTTAAATGCGCGTAAATTATAGAATTTATTTTACCGTTCCATTGTGGCGCCATTGAACTTGCGGGAATGGATTCCCGCCAAATAGACAGGATAGTCTTTGATTCTGGTCGCCTTGAAGAAGTCGAATTTCCTCTGTTGGTTTCTCAGTCCAAGGATTCACTATAGAAATTTTCGGATTTGTGGATTTAGACATTTTACGATACAATTAATTACCGTAAAACTTGAATTAAAAGCCTAGGTTAGTGTCTACAATACTTGAAATTGTCTCAAAACCAAGGATAACTCTATAGCATTAAGGTAAATTAACTTACGCTAGATAATAAAACTAACAAAAAAACTAGGCTAATAATTGAGGTAGGTTTGTAATCTGTGGAGTAGGTTTTTAATTCGAGTTTTACGGTATATGTAAGTTTAACGGGGTTTTCGGAGATTGTTTTGAATGGTTTAAAGGATTTTTGTTGGTTGGATGAACTCACGTGATGACGACCTTGGTCTATTACTACAAATTCCAAAGTCTTGTGAAGCATCTTGATGGCAATGTTTGGTGCAGCAAGTCCCGATGTTTCCGGTAAAATGACATTTGGATTTCAATATCAAACAGCCCTGCTGCTGTGGAATTTTAAAAGGAATTTTGTTTCGTTTTATATACCTACTTTTAAGATTTTTTCACAAATCCGACAAAGTGAAATGTATATGGTTTTTGTTTCAATATGTTAAAATGTCCAAAACTTACGGCGTGTGCTAGATGATTTTCAAATATTCCCGCAAAACAAATAATAATGATAGAAAAAATTAGAGGAATTGCGGGAAAACGCGGGAACTTGGTCATTTTGTTTGTACTATATGATTTGTGCTGTTTGAATTTTGAATTGGTCAATTTAATTGTGGATTTGTAAGACGTTTTTGCACACACGAATATAAAAATCCAAAATCCAAAGGGAAAATCCAAAAGGAAGAAATATTTCTGTATAAAATGTGAACAGGAAATTCACATATATAGACTTTTATTTGTTGAGACAGTCAGGATTTTTCTAATATGCAAATAAATTCCAGTAAAAACATTTGATTAATTAACGATATGAAGTTGTGAATAGAAGAACGGGCCGAAGACGTATTTTCACTTTTTTGCATATTAATATGCACAAAAACATGGGCTATTTTATAGAAAATGTTAGAAATTTTTAAAAAAATTGCAAATATTTTTAATTAATTAAGTTTCAATTAAAGTGATTTTCCGAAAATGGAGCGGCCAAAGTGGAAAACAGCGTTGCTGCAATTGCCGCTAGAGGACTCACTCAAAATTGTATAATGGAAGCAGAGTTCAAGAAAATCTCTGAAATTTAATGAAACCGTTTCATTCAAACGGAGCTTATACATGTGCGTGTCGCTGTTAAAATTAGCTCGACATTCAAACTCAAATATCTCATATCTCTGAATCTAAATCCACGTCTTCGGCTCGTTCTTCTATTCACAACTTCATATGTTTTATTCGCGTTTCTTGTATGTATAAATGACGACAACAGAAACCGCAAGGATTTCCCGTTTCCTTTTTAAAGCCACAACAGGCCATAAAAAATATAAATCCACACATCCGTGGACACGATCGAGTATATAATTGAGTCAGGATTTTTGCAGGAATTGGCAAGTTCCACGCACTCGCAAATTGTGGTTGTGGAAATTCTTAGAAGTTGGGATATTGACGACGTTGGAAACGATGAACAAAAAGACAGAAGGAAATTCAAGAGTCAAAAGTTTCATTATTATTTTATTTAAATCCTCCCGGTTTTTTCCTTGATCGTCCTTTGACATTAATCATTCAGTTTTTTACAGTCTTTCTTGACACGTCTCGGTTTTTATTCCCACATAATAATTTTCAATTATTTCCCTATATATATATTTCCTGATTAATTTTTTAATGAAATGCGACTCTGCTTCTCATTTGTTGGTTTTCTCTGCACATTTGGGGGCATTTTGACGCTCCTTGGAGTCACCGTGAGCGGCATATCTATATATATACCAATATAAATGAATTTTGTATAAAGCCACCGCATTTTTGTGCAAGTTTAAAGCGGTCAGTTTGAATTCTATGTTGTTTTTTGTTTGTAGTATGCTCTTGAGGCTGGTGAAAAATGTCATTATGACGGGCGTTTAGGATTTTGCTCAAGTGGATATTGCGCTCAAAACCAAGGGGAAGACTTTGGAATTTGCACAGATCCAGCGCAAACTACAGCGCCAACTTCAGAGGATAGAATTTTGTCAGGTAATTGAAATTAAATGTGTGTGTGTGGGGAAACGGGATTTTTTATCTGGAATTTTTAAGGAAAATTGCACAGTTCGAAAATTAAAATATAAGGTCGAAACATTGTAAAATGAAGACATTATAAAAATTACACGTATATGACGATGATTTGAATTTTGTTTGTTGTTTGTGCATCATATATTATAGGAAAGTTGAATGATTCGATAGGAGGCGGAAATGGAAATCCTACTGGGGAAAAGCCGACTATTGTCACGGGGGGAAATACGAACAACACAAATACAAATGCAAAGGGGAATGCTGGATTTATATTTATCGCTTCCATCCTAATAATTATCATTTTTTCTCTCTGAGAATTTATTCTGGCAAAATAATGTGAAACCTTGATGATGAGGAAACATTCTGGTGTTTTGAATTTCCATTTACACTTTTTGTTTTAGTTTTACCTTAAATACATATATACGGAAATGTGACTTGAAATTAATTCGAATCTCCGAATTCGGTGTTGTTCCGAGTTTTGTAATACACGTTTGCAATTTATATTTTGTTTTTATATGGATTCTTTGTGGGGTATATGTAAAAAACATCACGAGGAATCCAAATCTGAAGTCCGATAAATCCGGGAAAACCTTTCCATTTTGTTACAGTCCGAACACATTTTATGAATTTATTATGTCAGAGTCTTGTAAATAAAACTGTGTGTGCAATGTGTGCATATATATTCATGTGCTTGTCAAAGAGGGGGGCATTTTTGTCCGCCATATCCCTTTTGGAGTCCTCAATGTCTCCTCCTCTAAGTATCAATTCGAATTAATTCATAATTAAAGGATATAAGGCTGACTGGTATACAAAATGCTTTAACGGGATGTTTTATATATGAAGTTGTGGATACGAAAAAACGCCGCATACCAGTATCTATAGAAATCGAGATATTCGAGTTTAAATGTCGAGCACAATTTAACAGCGCCTCGAGCGCGTAATAAGCTACGTTTGAATGAAACGGTTTCATTGAATTTCAGAGATTTCCTTGAACCCTGCTATTTCATTATACAATTTGGAGTGAGTCCTCTAGCGGCCATTTCATCAACGTCCGTTTCCACTTTGCCCACACTCACTCCTCCGGAAAATCTCGTTAATTAAAACAATTAAAATTAAATATCTGCAATTTTTTAACAAATTTCTTATACTTTTCCTATATACAAAATAACCCACGCTTTTGTGCATATTAATATGCAAAAAAGTGAAAAATGGTATGCGGCGTGTTTTCTTATCCACAACTTCATATATATATACCTAGTTGCCATATTGTCTCGTATGTGAATGTGAAATCGCCACTCCACATTTGCAAATCCGATGCTGTGTGTGTGTGTCTCTTTGGATTTTAACGTGTAAAACCCCACATGCTGTCTCCCGTGCATTTTCCCTATATAAATGCTGTATCTCAAAAAAAAAATGAAAAAACGGCGTTTTGAGCCGCTTAAAAAAAATGGAGTCTCCACCATTTTGTATGTTAAATCCACATGCATACTGCCTACTGTTTCTCATGTGGAGATCCCGCAATCCTGTCTCTGTGAAAACTGAAATGAAGAGCAAAATGAGTGAATAATTGAAAAGATCTGTATTTCGTCGGCGAAGTTCCATAACCACGTATTATCATTTGACCCCTGAAGGTGAATGTGCGTGCGCGTTCATATATGTTAACGTGCAGTATGCGCCCTCCAGGGCCAAATGATAATACGTGGTTATGGAACTTAGCCGACGATTTGTTCTCGTGTATGGAGAAATCTGACGGATGTATATGGAGATGTGGTTTTAAAAATTTGTTGACCCACACCTGTGAAGTGGAAAGTGGGGTGATGGAGGTCGAGAAGGATCTTTTGATTGGGTCAGTTGATTCTCGCCCAAGCCGGATGACATATAGCGACAGTTGAAATGTTCTTTGTGCTCCGTATTCGACGGCCATTCGGTGAGTCGGGTGCCCAAAGACATCCTTGCTTTTCCATCTGGATAGTCTGAGGAAGATTTGACTTGAAGAGTCTTACATTTATTAAGGTGCGAATATTTATGGGATTACTCTGTCTGTCTGTCTACACGGTGACAGTTGTCCAACGTTTTCTCCAGAACCGTTAGAGATAGCAACTCCAAATTTTTGCAGTAGTTAGAAGGGACCAAGGAGCTGAACGGATGACGGTTTGGGGGGTGTGGGTCGAAGGGGCGGGGCAGGGTCGGCCCAAGTCTTTCTTTCCAAGTATGCAAGTCTTTCTTTATAATGGCGCAACGAACAAAATCCTACATTTTTAACGGCGCAAGTGTCAAAATTCTTGTTTTTTAACGGCGCGACTGGCAAAATTCTCCTTTTTTAACGGCGCGAATGTCAAAATTCTTCTTTTTTAACGGTGCGACTGTCACAATTCTTCTTTTTTAACGGCGCGACTCTCACAATTCTTCTTTTTTAACGGCGCGACTCTCAAAATTCTCCTTTTTTAACGGCGCGACTCAAAATCCTACTTTTTTAACGGCGCGACTTTCAAAATTCTTCTTTTTTAACGACAATTTAGGCATTTGTAAGAAATTGCTACATCTACAACTAAATTTAATAAAGATTTCAAACATTTTTACATCTCAAAACAAAAACCTTTGAAGGCACGAACAAATTATGTATATTTGGCTGCTGAGCACCTTTTAATGATGCTGAGGATAATAGCTTGTAGAATTTATAGAATTTATTTTACTCAAATCCGTATAGATACAATACGTTGACAATTCCAAGAGTTTAATATTAATTGTCCACATATGTATACCATTTTGAATGTTCCCGGTCCGTACTCGGGCCCGCCCCGAAAAGAAATTCAGACATGAGTCTAGTCGCCGCAAGAACTCGGCACCTCTCGTCGTCACGCGATAAGCGAGCTGGAACATGTGACAATGTAAATGAGCGTCGTGTCCACAAAGAACATCAAAAGTACAAGGAGTGGATTTGTGTGAGAGACTCGAATGGCTGAGAATCCGCCCAAAATTAAAATAAACAGACAAATCATTTTGACGAGTATTTTCCAACTTGACACAAATATTTCCACCCATTTCTGTGTGTGGCTGTCACCACAAAGATTTGAAAAGGCTTCTCCTCACACACAGAATGCCAGATGCACAATGTGCATTACATTTTTTTCGTCATGAAACTTGAATTTCACAGATTTGATGTTTTCGTCAGGAAATTCTTGTCGGAAATAATTCAAGCTTTCCACACAAATGTCAATTTTATTCCCGAATTCAATTTCTCAGTCAAGAACCAAACGTTTTGTAAATAGAATTCTGTGTGGATTTGATTTGGGGATATTAGAAATTGTAAAGGAGAAAAAGAGAAACAGTTCAACTTAATTCAACTCCCTGTGAATTTCCAGGTATCCGTCCAAAGACCGAAACTAATAGAGCGAATACAAAAGACCGAAGGTGCCGGAAGACCGAATGGAGATAGGACGAAATGAAAAAGACCGAATCCGGAAAGACCGAATGTCAGTAAACCGTGGAAAAAAGACCGAAGACACCAAAAGACCGAAAACCCAAAGACCGAGGGTGGAAAGACCGAAAACCAAAAGACTGGAAACAAAAAGACCGAAAATCAAAAGACCGAAAGGAGAAACACCGAAAACCAAAAAACCGAAGGCCGAAAGACCGAAAACCAAAAAACCGAAGGCCGAAAGACCGAAAACCAAATGACCGAAGACACAGATGGCAAACAACTTTCGTGCTGATTTTCCAAAGTCGATGCCCCTACCTATTTTGTTAGAATAAATGTAGCGAGACTGGGATTGTAGTTAAAAATGGGAAACTAACTTTGAATCATTGGCACAGCATAATTATATGCGGTTAGTTAGTTGTATTGAAACCAATCGGCTCGATTGAATCGAGGTAATTATGCATATATACACGCGTAGACTCGTTATTGTAATTTGTCAGCTTAATTTCATGTATATAAGAAATTGTTGACATCGTGTTCGTTTATCCTTTTAATTTAGCTGTTGCTACTGTAGACTGTTTTGAGGTATGTAAATTTAAATGCGTGGTAAAATCCCGGCTCTATTTTTATCTGTAGAGGAGACGGGGGCAAGATTGAGCCACTAGGGAAAAGTTGAATAACTTTTGAACTATTCGAAATTTTTGAATCACCATCACATGTTTATTGTAGTTCAGATTCATCTACATGCAATTCCACTATGTTTTTTTAATTTTAATATGAAATTGACTGCGCTACAGTCATCTGAACAATAATTGCAAAAAGTGCATTGCAAACACAGATTTTCACATGTATGTGTGCGGGGAGAGTTTTCTAAAAATCATATTTCAACTCCCACGAATAATTTGGGGCTGATACTTCGTGAATCATCATTGATTAGGCTACGTTCCATTATAAAAAATCAGCAATCACCAGGATCATCAACTTCCCCGATTTTTAACCGGGTGGCTCAATCTTGTCCCACACCCCATTTTTCGGTCCCTATTTTCAAACTGTCAAAACGGGTTGACAGAATCAAGTTGGACAAATGGACTGAATATACGGAATCAAGCCTGTCTTGTGCTCTTTCGAATAACCCAAAACTTTGTACAATTTTTCGTTCTCGTTGCACACCCGATTTTCAAGTGGCTCAATCTTGCCCCCGTCTCCTCTATAGTAAAAATAAAATCAAAATCATGAACTGCGAAAACAATCAAAATGACAAGTAAATGTTAAATGTGGACAATAAAACGTGCCTTTGATCGGGGTAGGTAAACCGCATCAGCTCTATATCTCCAAGTGATTTGTTACTGTCACAGTTTAATTGACATATCAAAAACGTGTTAATAAATTAATGAAATTGTACATGGCAAATTACTAAAGCACAGTTTAATATTTTATCTCACATCCAGCCGCAAGAACAATTACAGGCTGTAATTTACAGCTCACAGTGTAGGATTTTGAATAGTTAACCTAATACCCTTTCAATTAACCTAACCTAACCCATTCCCACTACTTACATGTTATTCTAATTATTTATAATAATTTCAAAATTATTTGTTACTTTCTCATTTATGGTATGGACGTACTTAATTGTTATATAATCTTATGTCTGTACTGATTTTACTATTATATTTAATCACTCGTGTTATTGATGTGCGCAAAACACCCTTGCAGCATTTTACTACATATTATATAGCACAAAAAATTAAAGTATAAAGTTTGATTAAATGGGGATTTACCAAGTATTGCATATCGTCAGCTTAGTTCCAAAAAGGCCGACTATCATTTTTGTCTGATTCGAAAAGGGCCGATTATCATAAATCCTTAATTCAAAAAATGCCGATTATCACAATTCCTTAATTCGCAAAAGTCCTATTCTCTAATGAGATTCTCTATACTGAGAATCGGCCCTTTGCGAA
>JAIUND010002751.1:0-20186 GCA_034699125.1 Gisinianus flammeolus | reverse complement strand
TTGACCCAAAGCTCCATCTCCAATACTTTGACCTCCAGAGCAGGTCAACTCGGACAAACGAAATTAAGGAAAATAATGATAGTTCGTTTTTGAACTTAACAGACGATATGCCCCCATGTTATTTTTTTTTAAAGCTTGAACTTTACACCGACTTGAACAAAACTGATGATTTTGAGTGTTGGAGATGGGATTTCCCCGGTATGAAACAAAACATGTGAAGGAAAGTGAGAGGGGGGAAAGAAATAGAGTGTGTGGAACGACGAAGGCCTCTCTTGCATGTACACACAAGTTCTTGAGTGTGCCAGGAAAAGCACAATAAATCCTTGATGATGAATCGCTATCTAGGCCAATAAATCCCGGTTTGTTGAGAGTTCATAAAGTGCAGTGAGGTTGAATTTTAGGTGAGTTTGTTCCCCCGTTCGCATTGTGTATGTGTATGTGTATTTGTGAATTGTGTATTGTGTATTGTGTATTGTGTGTGTGTGTAAAGTGGATGTGTATTTAGTATTTAGCAGCATGTATCGTAGGAGAGCGTGAACAAAGAACGAACCGTGTGGCTCCTGTCCCTGTCAACTGTCAACCACTTTCCAAGCTTACATATACGATACATATCCATATTCAGCCAATTTCCGTTTTCTCTCCCCTCCTTTGGTTTAGGACTGTGATTTTCTGTGTACTCTGACTGTGCGTGTGCATTTGTTGTGTTGTCAAGCTCTAGACTTACTTACTCTGCCACCATTTCCTTGACTTGACTCTCAGCTTGGACTTGTTGGCTTGACAATGCTTTTTTGGCATGTAGAGGATTTCCACATTTTCGAATATCATATGGAAGAAGTAGGAGAGAGTTGAATCATCGATTCTCCTTTTAAAACCGATAATGGATAAATTCTCATGATTTATGATTTATGATGAACAAGGAAAGAGAAAGTGTCCAGGGGAAATATTTACTGGTTATTACTTCCCATCATTTAAATTAAATCCCAACTCCCAACTCAATTTCCATTTTAATTACCCCCAACTAAATTCACCATCAAATGTGTGTGTTTAGTGCTCTTCTACACAAATAACATACGATAATAACTATTAACTATACACACAAATTCCTTCCTTGATCAAATTACTATTCAAAACCCAAACATTCTCCCCTCCATTAACAATCCACCAAGATCCATTCCATACGTAATTAAATGCTCAGACAATCAAATCAAACTTTGTACTAAATATACTAAAAAATGTTTTCTCTTGTTGTTGTTTTTTTTTTTTTTGTAGGTGGTGAAGATGCTTGCTCTCGTAAGTCTACAGTCGTTTACCACACCAAAATTCACTTACATCTTCTATTCGTATTTATTTAATTCTACCATATAATGTTGACTGTACATTCATTTCCTTATAAATGTCACAGAGATGGGAATTCATGGGGAATTGGTATAAATTCAATATTATATATATTTTGAGACCTTTGTCGATTGCAGGTGGTCGTTTTGTTTGCAGTTCTATGGCTTCCTTATCGCGGAATGCTTGTCTACAACTCTTTTGCGGTGATTATTTTTATTTCTATTGGATTTAAATAAGGGACTCCTCATTGTTGGAGCTGGAACATTTTGTGTGAGCGTGAAAAGAAAAGCAGGAGACGTCTCTTAAATAATGGAATTCTGTTTTGAATGTATGCAATATATAGGGCGAGCCTTATATGGACCTTTGGTTTTTAATGCTGGCCAAAACTTGCGTCTACATAAATAGGTATGTACAGATACTTATAAATATACAAATACCCGCACTCTGCATTGGAATGGATAAAATAAACGTGCAACTTTCCCTTCTACAATTTTCCACTTGTACATTCGTACATACAAAAAAAAAACCACATACTGAAATTTCCTGACCCATGCATTATTCATTCAATTTGAACAACTGGATCGACTGATATCTAGCAGAGTTTGAGAGTCAAAAGAGAGAGGAAAGTTGAAAGAAGAAGTTTTGAGGGCGAGGAAAAAAGTTTCTCAGTCCTCGTCTCCTCCACACAACAAATCAAATGACAACAAATGTAATATGTACTATACACAACACAAATGTTCATTGAAATTCGATACATTCTTCAATAATTGGTGTGATCCATCTCAACTA
This sequence comes from Gisinianus flammeolus, assembly GCA_034699125.1. Lineage (NCBI taxonomy): Eukaryota > Metazoa > Arthropoda > Collembola > Symphypleona > Katiannidae > Gisinianus > Gisinianus flammeolus. The sequence continues at coordinate 18,062 of JAIUND010002751.1, read as the reverse complement.
CTGCCATTTCCCTCCCTCCCCCAATTTCCGAGTTTTCTCAGCCAAAATCCAAAAAAGGAAAAGGAAAAGTTTAGACGCCCTCCCCCATTGTCAGAAAAATCCTTTCGAGTTTTTCAAGAATTTTCCCGCCCACCACCAAATCGTTTTTTCTTGAAAAGTTTTTCAAAAGATTTGATCTCCACAATCCACATGAATTGAAAGAGGAAATATAAATAGAAAAGTCAAAACATTTTAGTAAATGATTTTACGGATTTTTGATGGGGTTGACTTTGGTTGTTTGGTTGTTTTTTTGTTTTTTTTACTGTGATGGGAAATGGCTGGAACAACCAGTCCAAGTTTGAGAGTTGTGAAACACCGAATGTGTGTATTTGTGTTACATTTACTCGTTAGTCAAAATCAAAACAGTCTCAAAAGAAATGGGAGTGTGTTCCACGAAAAACCCCAGTCAAACCAAATCAAATCAAGTCTCGTCCTCCAGCAGGAAAGTTAATTATTTGAAAGGTTTTTGAGTTTTATTCTTTACTCAATCCATTTACGGTTCCTCAAACAAATCCCAAATGGCGATTGAAATTCAAGTACAGACAGTTGAGAGATAAAGTCCGGATTCGGAGTATCTGTATATGTACTATTTTGATTTTTGAAAGGATAAAAGAGCAAGCTCAACTAGTTCATGTTGGTTCATTAGCATTGGAGAGTATGTCTTGGAATGGAATGATTTTTCTTTTCATCTTTTTCTTCTTTTCCCTCGTCCATTCATTCATTTATTTGATTTACTTAGTCGTTTAGTATCTGGCCATCATTCAATTTTGGGATTATTGAGTTGAGTGAATGCGAAACTCATTCGTGTGTGTATGTAATTCAGTAATTCTCAACTTCCCTCCGACCAAATTCATTCATCCGATTTAAACATTTTTCTTTTTCATTATTTCCCAGCCAAATGACAAATTCGAGAAAAAGAAATCATTCCGAGAAAAATAAAATGTAAATATTTAAAATTCAATTTCTCCATCCATCTTTGTCTTGTTTTTTGTGTTTGTACTCGTATACTTGTATTTTTATTCAGGAAGTTGAGGAGAGGAAAAAAAGGGATAAAACATTAATTAAGCCTCTTTCAAATATAAGCTATCAAATTCAACTAACATGAATTTACATCATATTTACCTTTGATTTTTCTCAATTCTTTCTCTCTCTCTCTACAAAATTACAGATGAAGGGATTTATTCTCCAAATATGGCAATGTAATTCCGTGTTCACTATTCAAATATAATTCGTGTCTGAACTTCTCCATTACATTTACATTTTTTCTTTACAGTAGTTCGTTTCAACTATGTATTGATTTCTCTATTGTATACAAAGTATAGAATAACACAATGATTTCTCCGAGTCTTAACAATCCAAGGAAAACACCGACTCCAAAAAACAAAATCGATGGGAATAAATGATCTTGGGAAATCCCCTCGAGAGTTTTGAAACCTTATAAGTAAAAGAAAAAAAAACAACTACTTACATGTACATAGGGAAAAAAAGATTAACTCAAGATTCAAAGTCCAAAGTCCAAAGTCCACAAACACAAACTGCATGCATACATTAAATGTACACTTGTAAAGTACATACGCGAAGTTCAATCGGGAGATTTGTATGGTTCTAGTTCTTGTTGCGCATTTCCCCCCTTATTTATTTGCATAATTGTTATCTAGTCCATATTTTATGTCCATGTTTTCCTTATATCTTAGATATGTATACGATATTTATGTAGATCGACTTTCCTTCTGGAATTTCTTTCCCTTTAATTTCCAGAGTTGTTCAAAGATCGTCCTCTCCAAGCTTTTGCTCTCTAGTTCTAGTTTGTGAGAGGAGAATTCTAAAATGTCACTGTTAAAAATAAACTTTTTGGTTTGACTTGAGAGATGCTTTCTCTCTCCTCTTTCTATACAATATGTATCTACATTTTGATTTACATTTAAATGTAACGTGACGTAACATGAGAGAGCACACGTGATAAATCTCAGGTTGCAAAACTAAGAGCTGAGCTGAGCTATAAACTATACTCCTCATTCACATTCAGACTCACTCTCTCATTACGTTGTCAACTGTATAAATCAATTAAGAGGGAGAATGAGGGAGTCTGCTATGGAATCCCAAATTTTAAATTCATTCCATTCTCGGGACAAAAAGAATGGGATTCTCTATAAGTTTTAGTCCAAAATCATTCTCCAGGGAAAAGTTTCCTCGCCGTATCCTCTCTCCCCCATTAGTTTTTGTTTTCGACGACTACCTAACTACGATGAGATAGTGAACGAGGGAAAGAATGAAAGAATGAAAGTTTTTTCTATTACTCTTCATTTGAATACCCAGATATTTTGAGTACAATCAAAATCACCTTTGACACCATGAATGAAATGTGAACAAAGTGTGAGGAGCTTAGAGATTCTCATAACGTGTCTCCTAATTCTCGTCATTGAAGCGTCCATCGATGTGAGTGGCGAGTGGAACTTGACATTTTCAAATGAGAGAGAGAGAGAGAGGCTCGAGTGACATGAGGAAAGAAAGCTCATCGCTATCGTTTAGTTGAAAGCATTTAAGGATTACCCTTGGAGCTCGTTTTGGAAAGTATTTATTCAGCCATGGCCACCGGCGGCTCTCGGGCTCAGAACAGGAACAGGAAAAAGAGCTGAGCGATATTATCGGTGCAAAAGTTGTTGTGTGTGTGTGTGTATTCAGTGTGTTGTGCATGTTCATATGTAGATAAAATGTGTCGGCTTTCTCTCTCTCTCTCTCTCTTTCGCCAAACAGCCAACAGGCAATTTGTTGGTGAGAAGATTTCCATCAAGTGACAACTCTCTCTCTCTCTGGTAATTCTACAGGCACAACTGCTTAATGTGTTTGTGACGTCCAAAATTTGAGAGGGAATTTAGAGGAGTGAGGTAGCCAAAAAAATAGGCAATGCACTACATATCAACGTCGGTTTGGTTGCCAAAGTTAGATAAAAGTTCAGTATGTGACTGTGTGTGTTTTATATCTCAATCTCTTCAAGAGTTTAGTAAATGAGAAAATCTCTTCTTTTTTTCCCTGTGGATGAGGGGGGTCTGCAGTCTTTTCTCTCTCTCTCTAGCAGATTGAGTTTTTATTGCAGCTCATGGCTCACGTACAACTTTATAAATGTTTTTCACTTGACAAAAAAAAAATGCTGGTGGAATCTATACAAAAGCGGAGAACCAGAGAAGAGGAGAGAACGCAAGTCTGAAGCCACTTTAGTTTGGAGTCTTTAGTGAACTCGGCAGAGGCACACACAGATCCGGGTCAACTATCTACGAATCTGTATATTTATGCAGTACTACTTGGGGAATCCTCAATAGACTACATGTATCTAATGGATTACCTGAGAAACGCGTAAATTCTTTATCAAGGCCCACACTGAGAAATGCAAGGATTTTCAATTTGACAAGAATGGAATGACGTTTTCTCGCTCTCTCTCTCTCTCTCTTTCTCATTCTCTTTTCATCCACGTCTACGTTTTGAATAGGCATTTTGTACAATTGGATTGGGTTGTGAATGAAAATGAAATAATTATGATTATTTAAATTGTGATGAGCACCTCAAAATGTGGTGCTTGTATTACACATATTTTAATTATGTATACCTACGGACACTTTCCAATTTATTTTTATCGTAGCTTTCTCATGCTGTTTACTCAGAATTCGGAATTTCCAATGTAAATTCATGTTAATTCTGATTAAAAAAAATGGATGGATGGATGTCTTTTTGGATGTGAATTTTTTTTTTGTTACATCCAAAAGAATTTCCATCATTCCAATTACATTAAGCTCCAGATGAAATACTCATTGAGCTGGAAGCTATAAAAGATTCTCTCTCTCCTTATGTCGTTTTATTTCTACTTGTTTGATTTTCCCTTTCCAACATCCTCATAATACAATAGAATGTATTATTTAATTCTCTTCCTTTCCCTCAAGTTTCTAGAGAATTCCATGAGAGCTTTTTTTTATGATCATATTTCAATTTAATCTCTACACATTCACAATCCACATACTCATCCTGTACCCCCCTCCATAAATTCAATTACATATGCGATAGGTACTAGTACAAATTCTGGATTTCCACACTCATATGCCCAACACACTTGATGATGATTCCTCCATTTTTTTAAGACATGGATGAACAAAATTCCGTCTATTCATGGAATTTAGAGTCAGACGAGAGTTTTGCCTTTTTTCCCCCATTTTATTGTCTGTAAATGTGGGAGCCTCTGCAGAATTTGCCAGAGTCGACATTATTCCTGCATTAAATTAGTATTACTTTTCCTCGTTCGGGACAATTGAGGATCCCATGAATGAAACGGAGTAATAGTAATATAGAATAACAATCACAAATGTGCAGGGAAGTAAATGTAAAAGAATAAAAGATGAACACGAGAAGAAAAACAAAGAGTCAGAATGTGTTGGGAATCAAAAAGGATTGTCTGCGTTGAACACTAAACAATGTGACAATTGAATTGCATGTTCTCAAGTCTCAAACGAATTGAATTAAAGCAATAATTTCCAAGGACAATTAAAACTGATGCATACAAAACACTATTTACAATTTTGGTTCACAGTAAACCGATTTTTGATGTGTTCAAACACTTTCAACGAGCCGAGTCTGACAATCATTTATATGTCTGTATTTATGGTGTGGAGATGATAACGATGGAAATGAGAGTCAACTAGGAAATACAGCCGTTTTCTGTATTCACCCGTGTGAATGTGAAAGTGGAAATGGAAGTGGATGTGTCAAGGTTACAAGGAAAGAGAGAATGAACGACATGGAATGAGCTTCAATTTGTTTTGTTTTTATTTTGGACGGTCCAGTAAATAGCGGTATGGAGAGAGAAAGCGAGGGAGAGAAAGAGAGAGAGAAAGTGGGGGAAAGAGGAAAAGATAAAACATGGAAAATATGGTACGTGTTTGGAAATGAAAAATAGAAAGGAATTTTTTTTTTCAACGGAAAGTAAGAGAGACAAAAGCTCATAAAATTTTCTAGACAGTTTACATTAGAGCTGGAGTGTTAGGAGAAGAGGACATTACATTATATTACATTACATGAGAAAGCTCAAGGACATTCAAACTGAATTATTGTTGATAAAGTGGGAAGAGAGAAGGACACGGAGATGTGCATAGACATAGCAATAGCAAACACATTGTCTATGAAATGTAAAATATCTGTATGTATATATAATCCACGAGGAGAGGGAAAAGGGAGGTAAAAGTGCAGGAAAAATTGGATGGTACATATCGTGGCTGTATACTGTACAGTGATCGTGGTGGCACACTAAATATGTACGATATATATCTGTAAAAACATGGACGACGGACACCACCACGTGAGGAAAGAATGAGTGGGAAATGATTGTGTGTGTGTGTGTGTGTGTGTGTGGTCTCTCTCAACCAGCCAACCGACCCTTTATGAGTCCTCGTAAACCAGTCTCGTTTAAATTCATTCTCTAAATATTCACGCTGTGGGTCGTCCCTGGAAGGAAAGTCTAAACTCTAAAGGTCTAAAGTGAAATCCATTCTTGTCCCACCACACCACGTTCCCTATTTACGACAATGATAACCCCAGCCAAATTTCTAAAATGTCTTTCAACAACTTGAAACTCATTTTCATTGTGTTTTCACCCTCTCCTCCTTAATACAGATACATATCGTACTTTCCCCCCTTTTCATGTTCACCCTTCAAGAAATTGGGAGATCTGACCAAAATCATCACCCACGAAATTAATTTCAATTATCAAGTCTCCCTTTCTCTTCACTTGCTCCGAGAGAGAGTTTCGGCTTCTCAGACCACCCACGAGACTGAAATGCAGGGGAGTACAGATATACATACATATGTATCGTACATGCATATATTGATTTGTAGTTGCTAAAAAGACATTGGGAGGATGATGAGCCATATACACGATAAGTATATATATATGTAGCTTGAGTGCTGCCTTTTACATTCTCACAGCATTTACTCTTGACAAATAAATTGCCATTTTCTTGACTTTGAGTCTATTGACACATGTGAAAAATAGTTGGAGAGAGAGAGAAAGAGAGAAAGAAAGAGAGGGGGAGAACGTGACTTGCTATTGTTATGCACGCGGATCAAATGATTGCAAATTGGGTATTTAAAGAGTGCGCTCTTTGTGCCAACTCAAATGGATGATGATGAATGTTTTAAATAATGAACTCAAGTAGAGGAAGAGAGAGAGAGGAAGAGAGAGAGAGGAAGATAAACTGGCACAGTATGCCATCAGTATCCCATCCAATGCATCACATCACACATCAATCAATCATTGTCCTCCACATTCTGGTTTATTCACAAGTACAAGTACATACATGCACAATCGCCATCATTCACCTCCTTTCTCGCCCACTTTCCCTAATTCCCTATTCATTTCCCAAATTTCACTTTCTCTCGCCCACGCATGTAAATTCTCACCACAAATCATGTGGTTGCCAAAATCGAAAATCATGCATGAAAAGTTGCAAGTTGAAGTAGAAGAAGGTATTGGAAAAGTCATTTTAAACTATGGAATTAATGTGGAATTAATGTGGAATTAATGTGGATGACTTTTGTTTCTTCTTTTTTTAGTGCTATCAATCCGGTAAATTGATGAATATATATATCTGGAATTTCCGTTTTCCCATTTCTGTACTGCGGGCTTGAATTTGAACTAATAATAAAAATTTGGATTGTTGGTGATGGATGTATATATATTTTTATTGTGTGAATATTTGTTTTGATTATAGATTCTATATAATATGATGAGCGTGAAATTCCGAAGAAGTTTCTTTATAACATTGACGTGTGGTAAGAGCCGGGATACGTACAACCGTTGGCCTTATAGCCGTACAAATACTACGTACACATCTGCTAGTACCACACTTCTCCCTTCAACTTCCAACATGACCTACAACATGACAAACTTTGTAGTCCGATCCAATTCAAATGCCCACAACACACCACACCACACACACAACACCACCACGACAACGACACACTCACAACACTCCCATACAAATACAAACAGTCCAAGTCCAAATAGTAATAATCAAAGTCAAAGAACTCGTGTGAGTCATTTGTCCTCACCCGCTTCTCCCTCTTCTTCTAATTCTCCTGCCCATAAACTCACTTCGGTTGATATCATTGTCGACTCTCATTCATGTCACGGCGGAGACGACACGGACATTACACAACTGTAACAAAATCCATTTATCCACACACACACACACAAAAACACAGTGTTTGTCAAACACACAACAACAAGTCATTTCTATCCCTTGCCCATGTCCATTGTCCATCGTCCATTCCAACTACTTACTGATATATTACACACAACAACACAACTCACCATAAACAATCGGCTTTTTTGCTATATATATAATCAGTATGTATTACTAAAAGGATACAACCCATTTTACAATGATTGGGAAACTCTGCTAAATTTTACTATCGTATAATTGAATTGATTTTATTTAGTAATTGATTGATGGCGATTGAAGTCAAATGTCCAGTTTTTCATGGTTCTGTTTTAATTTCACTTATACATATTTATATTTATGGGTTTATTAGTGATTTTTTTTCTTCGGAATTTTTGACTTTTTTTTTTTTTGAATATTTCCATTTGTTGTGGGAATTGGAATGCGGATACACAGACACAAAACAAAAGTATAATATTTTTTTATCAAGCTCAGGGAGACTCTGAGCGTGTCAACTAGAATTGATTTTGACAAGATTGAACTTAATTCGATGTAAAATGATGGATGGAAAGGTTAAAAAAAACAATAAAGGTAAACTTGAAGCATCTTGCTTGATTAAATGCCTTCTTTATGTGTCTTCTTATTCGTCTTTTGATTTTTTGTGGTATCATGTCGTATGACGCTCGTCCTCGTCGTCGTCAATGTAAATGCGTTTTCGGGATTGTAAAAATGTTTTTTGTTGTTGTTGTTTTGTTGTTTTTTTGTTTTCAAATGCATGTGAAATGTGTGTGAAATATTTACGAGTTCCTGTGTGGCATCTTGTAATCATGATCGTAATCGAGTAATCGTAATGAATGAAATGAGAAGAGATTTTTGTGAATAAATTTATTGCTTTAAATGTCATTTCTGTTTGAAATTCGAATGGGAAATTCCATATTTCAATCTTTTTGTTTCCATTGTGTGTGAGATTGTGTGAGTGCCCAGGTTGAATTTCCATTGACTGCAAGTTTGAAACGGGGTAATTTATGGTTATTTAGTTTGATTTTCTTTACTTTAAAATAACGAATTATTCGAAATTCGACGAGGATTTACTGTGTAAACTGTAAATCCGATGAGGGTTCTCAACTACCAAATTTTTGTGTCAAGTTGATTAAAAAAACTGTTGATGGGAGTGCATAAAGTATAAAGTGTGTGCCCAGAACACACACACAGACTTTTCAAGCCTTGAATTGCCTAGTTCTAGTTTGAGTTGAAGTTCTCTAGTTTTACCGTCAACATGGACCAAAATTTTGAACAGTACATAGTTTTACATATGTCCCTTCTCGAGCAGAAGTTTGTAGGTAATTCCAAGAAAGTTGGAAAGGCGGAGTAGTAATTAGAGAAAATCGAAGGAATTCTCTCAAAACTTATTTTCATAAGTTTCAATACGTTACACAGAGAAGAGAGGAGACCGAGAGAGGGAGAGACAACGAGAGAAAGAGAGAGACAAAAACATACCCACACGCTCACTCGATTGTTCATAGAAAGAGAAAGTTACCGGGGGGAAAGTTAATGCAGAGAATTTTCAGTTTCAACATTCAAACTGTCCTTAAATTCTAATTTTAAATGGAAATGAAAATGGACGACCAAGACAAAGTCAGTCGAGTGAAAAGTGGGGGAAATCTCATGGGTAAACAGTAAACAAGGAAAACTCTCTCTTTTTATTCTATTCTCTACTTCTCTCAACTAACAATTCCTCTCTACAGTTTTCTCCAATTCTCTCGTATTTATACCGAGGTCCTATCCTGCAACTATTCTTATTCCAGTCCCCACAAAAAAAAAAAACCACACCGAAAAATGGAAAAACCCAAAGGGGGGATTTGGAGGGCCCATAAAGTGGAATACAAATAAAATACCACACAAAGTCAACTTTTTGAGTTTGCTTGTCTGCCTTTGTGCAAGGACTTAATTCATTCAATTCGATTCTTTGTCTTTCATCCGCATTGAAATGAAGGGTCTTTTTAGTTTATCGTCTGTCCTTTTGTATAAAGTGCACTAAAGAACACTGACAAATTCCAATATGCATGTACTTATTTGCCATTCAAGTCTTGATTTTAAATGGCAAGTAAAGCATTAGCAAGTTATTGGGATCCACATCCATTGGCAAATTTGTTGTTTCTTCTCCCTCTTCTTCTTCTTTTTCTTCTTCTTCATCCCAATGGATGTGGATTTATTTCATCTGCAAATGCGCTCACTCGTTGGACACACGTTGACAGAGACTGAATGATGATGACGATAATGAAAATTTACTCAAATCCTTTGTAAATCTACACACAACACGCTAAAAAATTGAGTCAAGTTGACAGTCAAAGCTGACACTCCCATTCTTTCCGCGCACTTGACTAATATCCTTTGGCTCTAATGAAAATAAATTCATCACGGGATTCCCTGTACTCCGTCTAACTCACATGGCGATGGCGTACACAATACAAAGTGAACAAAGTGCAGCACTGGATTTGGTATTTAGAGGAATGAATGAATTACAAATCCCTGTGAGTTGTGAGTTAATCTCTCATTTCCTTTCCATTTTCTCCTGCAGATACTTTTCCCCATTTATAATATTATCGTGTACATATCCTCTGTCCTTCCATTTACAGATATAGTCGGAATCGAGTAGAGTATTAAGAAAAAGGAGAGAGAAGAGAAAGAGAGACGTAAATGATGTGGTGGAAACGAGAACGACAGTGTGGAAAGATTAGAAGAAGAAGAAGAAGAGTTTTTTACTCGTGTGTGGACATAAGTCTCATCTGAACTATCAAATATCTTGTAGGTTTGAAGACGCAACTGTATTCTTACATGTACTTGGTGATTTACGGGTCAAAAGTAAAAGCTACGCTACATACGACTCCTCTCCATGGGCGAACAGACTGTTTCCCTCCCTTCCACTTCCACTTCCACTACAGAACAACTTGGTTGAGAGTTGAGACTGAGACAAAGGAAACATCTTGAACACTCAAGAGTTTTGAACGGATTCTCCATTGTAGTTCCAGACGAGCCCGGAAAAGAAATCATAAAACAAAGTAAAGTGTAATATTTGGTTGTATGTGTGTCAAGAAAAGAGTTATGAGTGTAAAGTCAGAGAGGAAAATCAGATTCACTATATAAACGTTTCCTTCTCTTTCTCTCTTCACTTCGCTTAATACTTTGTCCAACCAAAAAAAAAAAAAAAAAGAGTCAGCGGGCGGAGTAAAAAGGACTTTTGTCGTCTTCGTCTTCATCAAAAGTTTAACGTGGAAGATTTCCCCATTTGATGCACACAATCTGTACTTAATATTTCGATATTTTTCCTGTTCAGAAATGATCAAGTTGCTTCCTTTGTCTCAGCATTTTAGTCGTATTTGGAATTTGGAATTTGTTAGTCACTTTCCCATTCAATAGTTACATATTATTATTATTACAACGGGGGGAAGAGTTCAAGAGAAGTATCTGTAGATCTGACAAATAAAATCTGGATGGATGGCAGGATTTTGAGTGTCTCGTGTGTACACACAAGAGACACTTTTACACTTTACTCGTATCCAGAGTACTCTCGTATCCTCTCTGTGTTCTATCTCTCCACATCCGTATTTTACATTTTACACATCGAGACATGGAGACAAGGGAGTTGAATAACTGTCTCCCCTTTTTTGTAAGGTTAAATGGACAACAAAACAAAACCCTGTGAAGAATTTATTCGAGCTTTAGGTACAGAAAAAAAACGGGAGGGAAATACTTTGAAAAGTTTGTGTTCGAGTTGACTGTGGATGATGTGGATGTTCTAAGTTCTAAGTAGATTTGAGTTGTTTGTTTAGTATTTATGTGGATGATGTGGATGATGTGGATGTGGGATGTGAATGTGAGTAGTTTTGAGGATATGTCTAACGGTCTAAAAGCAGATGAAAAATATGAGTAGTGACGATGAAGTACTTTGTATGGTATGAGAAGGATTGTTCTACATCTACATACAGATGGTTGTTGTGAGTGATATTTCTTTTTGAAGCGTTATATCCACATGCGTGGGTTTGTGTGTACATACACATTCTACTTGCTAGCTCTATTTTTCATGTGTGTGGTGTCTCATTCTTTATTGGATGAGACAAAACAAAGTGCCATAAATGTTGGCTTTGTTCGGATGATCTCAGTTCACATTAAACATTTCCCATGATCTCTCACTCTGCATTTGTTGGCATGCGAATGCGAATGCGAATGCAGATGCGAAGGCAAATTCATATCCAGAGGACTAAAAAAAAGTCTGCCAACTGTGATGCTATGTGATCAAAGGTATGTCTTTTTATCTCGTTTTCCTCATTTACTTGCGCCCCTTTTCCCTTTCCCATTTCTCTTCCTTTCTCTCTCTCTCTCTCTCTCCCAAATGCTTTTCCTTTCTCTGTTGTTCACATCCTGACATCCTCCATCCTGGAATCTCCTCTTTTATTCGTTGGTTGTTGGTGATTTCCGCTATCTGCCTGCCATTTAGAGATTCTCTCTGTGAGAAATATCTGTAGAATGAACCAACTCAACCTCAAAAAGTCGGCACTTTCACTAAGCAAATGTTAAAACCACACGCTTCTTTATTAATGCCATCAACTCTTTATTTCATTCTCATTATTGTTCTCCCGGAATTTTATGACGTTCCCCCTCAATCTTCTCTTCCCCCTTTCATTTGTCTCTTCCCTGCACAAATTGATGGGAACTCCAAATGGGAAAAACAAAACAATGGGAACTCCATACAAATTTATCGAGTATTGAGAGATAAATCTTTCACAGATATCCCTTTACATTCATTTTTTCATTTTTGAATAAATTCCGCTGTGGACTGCAAAATTCAAAAGATTCGTTGGGAAAGAAAGTAAAGCTTTTGGCGTGTGCGTTCAAATGAAGTGAAACTGTTCAAAATTCTAAAAAAAGTTCAGGAGATTCCAAATTCAGTGTTGACAAGTAAAACCACAAGTCAAGTCGCAGAATTGATATGAATGACTAAAGCTCTTGAAACTCTCGAGTGTTCTATTTTTTTTTTTTTTTTTTTTTTTTTGAGGGATCGAAATGAGAATTCCAGTTTGAGTTTCTACAAACATAAATTGAGAGAGAGAGAGAGAGAGTTTGTGTGTAATTTGATGGCTCTGAGATGACGGAAAGTATTGTATCAGTATCAGTATATGTATATGTATCGGAATATGAATACGGGTAATGTGAAGCTGCTTGGGTACATACATGCAATTTGTTACTATCTGTATACAATATGGTGGATATCTCTTGTTTGGGAGGAGGCAAATGAAAAGTTGTGAATATTAATGAGTGAAGACAAATGGGGAAGAATAGAGACAGAGATGGAAGTGTGTGTGTGGGAGAGAGAAGAAGACGGAAGGAAGAAGGGAGAGAAGTGGAGGAAAACTGGGGAAATGTTTTAGAATAGTGAGTTTCCGACTATCATGTTGTATATAAACATAAAGTAATATTGGGAGCATTGGATTCATTCATAAAACATGGGCAGCAGATGTGCTTGAGAGGGACGAGTTGAATTTCACTTTTCTTTGATGCTTTCTCCCTTCCTTTCACTTTCCCTCTGCTGTCTCGGCTTCTCTCTCTCTCTCTCTTCCTATTTCTCCTTCCACTGTTGCTTTATTGCTAGGCCATCACTAACAGCCAAACGCCTTGAGCTTTCCAACCCAATCTCGATCCATCTCCCACTTGCAGTCGCCCTTTCTCTCCATTTCCTCTCTTCTATTGCCTGTATCAATACTACACGAATAAATGTATCATGTAAAAATAAAAAAAAACTCAAACTGGAACTGGAACTTTCTAATCGTATTTCGCTCCTTGATATTGCCGTTGCCGTCTGTACAAATAAATTCTCTTTTTCTACATATACCTTGCATAATAAAAATATACATACAGATAAACATATATTCTTTACATTAACTCGAGATATTTTTCAGATTAAAATTCAACTTTGAACATTCAAGTTTTTTCAAAATAGCAAAATCAAAATCTATATTAGAATATTCCTCCTCATCTCCCGTCATGTTCTAATGACAAAGACCTTGAGGCGTTTGTCCACACATTTTTTTTTGTATCTGTATATACATCAAGGAAATTCCATTAGGAACATATTAGGATTTCATTTCGACTTTTTTTATTTGTTATTCTAATTTTAAGTATGTATACACAAAAGTTGTATTCTATTTTCTACAGATATTTTCTATTTGTGCAGTATTTTCCTCTGGCGGTACATTTATCAGGATTCTTCCACATTCTGCCTTCTACATTCTCCTATACTTTCCTACTTTCTTTCTGGTTTTTTTTTATCATGAGCGCCGTGCTTTCTTGAATGTTCAATGAATGCGTTGTTGAGAGTTGACTTTATCAGAATAACCTGAGAGAATAATATAACTTTTCTCTTGAAAGAGTTTCAAGAGGACGCAGAGAGAGAGAGAGAGAGAGAGAACGAGAGAAGGAGCTGCTCTGGATTTGCCGCTGTGCTGTTTGAAAAGGAATGGTGTGACGGTTATTATTATTCGGAAGCTTATAGTTGTTGCTATTATTGTTGTTGTTGGTGCTCGTTCGCTGGAGTCTCATGGACAAGCGAGCAAGTCAAATGGAACATTGAACAGTATGAAAGGGAATTCACTATGAAAAGATGGGAATACGTGAACGTGAAGGGATCTGTATTCTGTATATTACGTGTGTTTGTGTATATGCACATGTACGATACGATATACAATATGTGTGGGCTGTGAAGCCCACCTCCAGGTCATTGTGGCTCACTGATACAGAAGAACAACTCAACTTCGTGGGTGGCTCTAAGCTTTTCCTTCCAATATATACCATACGATATACGATATATCTCAAATCTCTGAAAATTTCCCTCCTCTCTTTTTTAAATACATCATATTCAATTTTGCATATATACGATAGGATACGTTTTGTAACTTGAGGCTCCTTAAATATTAAATACGAGGTGCTTTTCCAAATTTCCTTTCCTCGTTTGTTTTGGCACGAAGAGCAAAGCAAAAACAAAAACCCATGCATTTCTCTCTTGTTCCAAAGTGAGGAAATGTTTTTTAGTACATTCCATCTGTTTGTGTCAAGTACACACGTTAGGGAAAGACATTCACTTGAAGATACTTGAAGGAAAAAGGAAAGTCAACGAGGAAATGAGGATTCGAGAAATCTTTGGGAGTAAAAATAATTGTTATTATTATTATGCAGCGTTCAAGGGGAAGGTGTTATGCAATATGAATATAATAATTGGACTTGATATTTGAGCATTCCGGTATCGTCTCGTGTAAATCATTTCTTTTGCCCAGAGTGTTCTTTCACTCGTCATTGTCTCGTCTTGTTAAGGAGGGGAAAAAAAATAAGATGCAAGAAAAAATAAGAAGAAAAGTTGCTAGAGCTCCTGAGATCTTTGAGTAGTAGACAGTGGATAGATGTATGTATAATAATAATAACGTATTCTTGAGAGCCTAAAATGCAATAGACATGGAATGGAACAATATACAACTATACACACAACTTATTGTGGTTTTATGGTACTCTGTATATATAGGAAATAGAAATTCTGTCAAATCCCTACTATTCTGCACATTGTGGTGTGGGGAGTTTTTTTTTGTTGGACAAGCATGCATGGTTTTTTTTAATGGTTTTTGGCCTTTCCTTCCTCCTTTCTTATGATTGATTACATCATATGGCTTTCTGTATTACGTTAACTTGAGTGTACAGGGAGAGAGAGAGAGCGAGAGAGAGAGTTGTGACGCAATGCGAGGAGCTGGTGAAGTGAAGTGAAATAGTGAAATACCACGAAATGAAAATGAAATATGAAAAGAGATGCTCAACTGGCATTGGGTCCAAAAGGAGGGCCAGCATAGTCTTGAACCCTCCATCGATAGCTGTTTGTAGTTTGTCACCCAGCGTCGACGGAAGATTCGGATTAGTTGAGAGAAAATGAAAGGGAGAGAGAAAACTCAACTGCCTTTTGCAAGTGGGTGAATTTAAGAATGCTCCACTCTCTCTCCTATAGCTCATGTTGACTTGTACTTGTACTTGTACTTGTACGTCTTGCACTTGTACTTGTGAGTTGACTGGAATCTGAGTAAGTATTCACATTCATCAAATGACACTTACTTGTAGAGTTTTGGACACGCACAGACACAAATAACGGACATGTACATGTATATCGTATATGTAGCCACATCATATGCCACCACGAGGAAAGTCGATACTCTTTTCCATTATGGCAGTGGAGGATTGCTAAGAATGCCTTTTCACCCGTTTTCCGTTTGCGGTTCCATACACTCTACACCGATATTTAGGTACTTTGAAAATACAGACTTGTGGGATGAGAAAATAAAATAGTAGAGACATTTATTTGCCCCACTCAAATGTCCAAATGACAGGAACCCATCAATTCTCCTTATCCTCCAGAAGGAAAGAAAGAAAGAAAGAAAGGAAATTCTTCTTCTTCCCTTCCTTTCTCTTTTCTCTATTTTTCATATCAACGTCACGCAGGACATTGTATAGACAAAATATGGGGAAATTTACCATCTACAGATGCTGCATACTTTTGAAGCATCTTTGTACAGTATATATTGTGTAAGCACCAGCAATGGTATCTTGTATTGTCCTCATGTCGACTTGTCACTCAATAAACGCTGTAAAGTGTAAACTGTAAGAAGCAAAAAAAATAAAAAAAACCCACCATTTTCTTGGACATGACATGCTAGTAAAGCACTTGCAACCTTATTATTACATGTCACACAAGATCTTGTTTTTGTATTTTCAACGCACTACAACACATGAAAAAACCTTGGGACTGACCAAATGCAACAAAATTGTGGAAAGGCGTAGTATGTATTCGTATGTAGTTGTTTTTTAAATTTAGAAAGTATTTATGGTAGATATGTTCCAGGTTTTTCCGTTATAGAATTGAATAGAATCTCGCATGAGTGTACCATATACATATTGTATGAAAATATCACATTGCATGAACATGAAGAGTGTGGATTAAATGTGCTTTCTTTTTACTACTGTATTCACAGATTTATATAAGAAATTGGCACAACAACGCATGCATTCATGCATTTCCAGCTGATTTCGTATAGTTTAAACTTAAACATGCTTTGTAGTAAGTCAACAAATTTGCCGTCACTTTCACTATATGAGTTTATGAATTTGACATGGAAAATTGAATATTTCAACAACCCACCAAAACACACTCACCCTTGAGCATGAACATTTGTCATATATACCTATATATATATATATAACCCCAAAGTACAAACTGTATCCAACTGTGACCCATTGACCCAAGTACATATAGTATAGTCTAAACCTGACACCTGCCTGTAACTTTCTTTTAACCCCCAATTATATAGTACTGTAGTGACATGAATATAATAAGTACTATATCATTATACAAAAAAAAACAAACATGCACCGAGTTTACTCATATATATATATATATAAAAGACCAAGGAAAGTGTGTACACACAGCAAAATAATTCTCTTGACAATTTTTTCAGATGGTCCAACTGCAAGATCTCGAAGTGATTTCGTCTGAATCTCCAAACAAGCACAAACGCAGACGGAAATGAAAAAGAAACCCTCGAGCGAAAGCTATATATGTATCTTATTATGCATTCAATAGGATTTTAAAATTGTCTGAATGCTAATTAGTTGATAGCTTATTTGTAAACACATAAATATATATATATATTTTCATGTTCATTCGGTACTTCTTATCTCTAAATTTAACTTCTTATGTAGTTTTTCTTTGAATAATGGTGATATTACATTTGTTTTTTTTATTGTACGCTATACTTACAAATACACAGAGAAAGTTGTGTCGCTAAGTGTAAGTGTTTTAGCTCATGAGATGTGGTAAATATACTTATATTATTATTATTATTACGAAATTACGATAAATAAAAAAAAAGAATCTACACAGTGTGTAGGGAAAGTCTATATATTTAACTGCCATAGTACTGGAGCTGCTAAATACTAATAAAACTAGAAGATTTAAAATATTTTGGAAAATAAATGAGGTAAAATAAGATATATATGTACAAAAACCAGTCAAAATTATTCATAAATTATGTATGATGTAACAACACTGAAAATGTGGATGCAAAATAAATCTGAGGATGTGCGGTGAGATTAAATAAAACAACGAAATTGGGAATCCTTTGTGCAAAAACAATCTCAAATTTTTTGAATTTCTCTACAAGGAAAACATATATCTGTAGTCTATACACGTTACAGGCACAGGAACACAGAGAAAAATAGAAAGTTGCAAAAAAAAAGAGAAGAAAAGTACATTAGTGTCTGGAGAATCTGCACACATAACTTCACCCTTATATATAGATAAATTCAATTACAAAAAGCAACAAAAGAACGAAGAAAATTGCTACCTATAAACTTAAACTTTACTAATTTTATTCGCATGTGCCCTTTATTTTTCTACTAATAACTAATTTGGGATAAAGTTAAGCGATTAATGAGGCACATGCAATGACTTGTGAATATGGAGCAAATACAAATGCAAATACCGACTACATTGATGAAATTCTAGAGATAAATTAGCTACGTTGGACCATATGCCGAAGCTCAAACTCAAACTAAGACGAGGCCATCCAAGCTAAAAAGTAAATAAAAAGAAACCAAATAGGATGTTAAATGTTCACATGAGGATTGCTTGATTAGTCTCCGACTTTTGCAGACACTTAAATTGTGTGAGTATTTACTGAGTTGTCAGTAAATAAATTCGAGAGGTTGGAGTTATTAAATGAAAGAGTTTTATTCAAAGTT
>JAIUND010002750.1:0-20193 GCA_034699125.1 Gisinianus flammeolus | reverse complement strand
GTTTGACCTTTGGAGCAGGTCAACGAAATTAAGGAAAATAATTATAGTTCGTTTGTGAACTTAACAGACGATATGTGATGTGATTTCTTACTGTGCATTACCATTGGTGCGAGAGATGAAAATCTCAGTATTTCCAGTACGACGCTGTCAGTGTACGGCAGACTGAAAAAACCAAGCAATATACGAAACATGTACATAAACATCTTGCCATATTGTGTGTAAAATAATTTACCTACAGTCATTTAATGAGAGTTCTAGATAAACTCACTTTTTCTTATCCAGAATAGTTGGTGCTTGTTCAAAACCCACGACTCGGTCCAATTCATTTTGTATTTTCAATTGAATCTCCGGTCTAGTAATCAGATGAAATAGGACCCATTCAAATGCAACGCCCGCAGTTCCATTTCCTCCGAGACTCAAATCAAGAACTAACGTTTTCAAATGCTTCACTTTATATAGAAAAAAAAACAATTAACATTCACATTCTAAAATTCTTTCAAATCTGTTACATATATATAAGAACCGGCAGAATATGCAGTTGTAAATATTGTTTTAAAAAAAGTATATCATACTTCCGTCTACTGAATTAAAACTGGACTCTGAGGATTTATCCTCAGACATACGCTTCAGATACCCATCCACAAAGTTGGTTGGTTCAGAGTCCTTTTGGAAGGCATCCACATGATTTTGTATGATTTCATCTCGCATAGCCCACATAATCTTAATTTGATCTTTGTAGTTCTTCACCACAGAGAATTCAAACGGCAAATATTTTAATACAGGAGCAACAAACATCGGCCAAAAACTTCCTTGAAACATACCGAACGTTCTATATATATTTACAATATTAAAATATATGATTAAAATTTGCTCTGAAATCTAAAATATTAAGTAATTAAGATATATGTAGATAATGACGTAAGGAATGCGAATTAAATAATTACAAAATATGAACTTATATACTTGTGAAAATTTCGAATGTGCGGTGCATATTTGTCACTTAGTTTTTTCCCAGTTGTGACAAGCCACATGATATTGAAGACGGGCATTGTGAACCATTCTTGAACAGCAATGGGCTTCTCATTCGTCCTAGCCAAATCCGCCATGAGATCATTCACACCTTGATGAATCAACGAGTCGGATCGGAATCCAAAGTTTCGGAGATTTCGGACTAAATTTTTACGTTGCTCTTGCCACCCATTGTGTATCGTTGCAGAATTGCCATAGGGCCCGCCCGCATACATGGAGAAAGCAGTATCCGGTTGAATTCCAATGATATCCATATTACTGTAAGCAGTTTTTGCCAATTCTACAGTGTTCAAAACTACAAGTCTTCTCCCAAAGATCGGCAAACTGTAAGCATCTCCATGTGTCAACCACAATTTAGTAAATAATTTATGAGGTTCCGTGCCATGTTTCCAAAAACCATAAGCAGCCATCAAACTATTCGGACCTGTGGAACGAAAAAATGCAATTATCTATGGGTAATTAATATTAATTGCGTTTTAGTAGTGGATAAGCAATACGCACAAACAAAAGGTACCTATTGGATTCGATTTCAAGAGTATGTACATATATAGGTATACGTTTTTAATCAAAATAAAAAATGAATTTACCTGGGACATTGAATCTAGGACCAGATTTATTGCCATTTTTCCAAATTACTAAGCACAAACAAAATAAAGACACACTTAAAATAAATTCCACAAGAACCATTTTCAACTTTTTTTCCTTTCTCACTCTCTAACCCAAAACTCCGTGGTCAACTGGACAAGAATTGCCTACATAAAATTAATGGAAATATATGTAGGTACACATTATGACTATTGTCCAAAGAGTTTTTAACTCTTATCTCATCATGTATAGAATATAAATACATAGAGAAGTGTAAGCGTTAGGACTTACATATCTGTTTTCAACTAAAATTTCAATAGCGAGACTATAGGTAGATATAAGTATTGGGCAGTACAGTAGGATTTATTTCATATGGATATACCTATTATTTAAGTATACAATCATGCATTTAGTGGTTGTATAATCTCGGAAACAAAAGGAACGTGTAACATAAATAATATATAATTATTACATAGATATAATACGACTGATTGGCAGGACAAGGTCAATATAAGAGACCTGCAAATTTCGTGTGTATGATTTACCTACGTATAGGTATGTATTTCACTATCCAAAAGAAATTAGAATAAATTACGCATCTTTTATTTACAAAGAGTACAAAAACATATGGCTGGAAAGAAAAAACATTCTAAGTGAAGACGAAAATATTCAAATGTTTGTCAACTCAAAGTCTCAAAGCATTATTCCCTGTGCGATAAGTTAAATAATGAGTAATAGATATGTACAGATACAGATAATGGGCTTAAAAGATAACGATTGTGAATGTGTGTAAGGAAAACCTCTGAGGGTTTAATCATCCACACAATTTCACATTCAATGTAAGTAAATATCTGTACAATTGAAAGTTTTAACATATGATAGGAAAGGGACTATGGAGTCAATAGTATGTATATCAATATTGACTAATGCATTTCTGGAGCGATAAAACTGATGAGTCGGCGGCAATTATTTAAACAACATGGATAACATAAACGAAAACGAAAATATTTAATTTAAAGGGATTTAGGGTGGTAGTTTAATTACGATTTGTGTTCAAATTAAAATTCCATCATATATGTATAAGAGTAAGAAGAAGTAATTCGGAGGATTTTCTCATAGTATAGGTATATAGATTTACATTTCCTCTCTACTCTAGAAATAGAGAGGAAATATCAGTACGTCAAGTTGAATGAGAAATCGGATATTCAAGTATTTATTGCTGAAGAATCCATTACTTTTTTGTGGGGGGACGGTCATGTCAGGGTCGTCCAACCAGGACGCTGGAATTCATCCAAATAATAGCAGTTCTAATAGTTCCTCCAGTGATCATGTCCAGGAGAATCCACACGGGCAGCATGATACTAGTGCCAATTCTGGAGAAGAGCAAATTGGAGAAGAAGCAAGCATTACCACAGCTGAATTGGTCACTACAACCGAGGTTATATTTTTATTCATATTGAGTTATCTTTTAGGATTTGGGGTTCAAATGTACGATATATTATGTGTAAATTACAAAGTCAATTATGTGTCTCTCCTGTTTTTTCCTATGTACGATATAGTTGGTAACAATAAGGGAGTTTGGTAACACGGATGAACCCTCCAGCGTGAGTGGAGCTCTGAGATATTGTAAAAGACGGATTTTGTTACCTTACTTGAGACTTTTGGGTGTGATGGGTTTGAAACCAACTATAAATCCAGAGTTGAGTGAAAATGGAACTTGTATCTTGATTATGAACAAATTGTATTTTATCCTCGTGCTCCTTCTACTGCTGGCTGGCTACACACTTCAATATTTGACTTGTTTCCGGTGGGTAAAACATCTTTGAAATCTGCATGTATATTTTTCTAATTATGTATACGATATGTCTTGTGAATTCAATAATCATATGCACATATATTTTATTGATTGATTGATTGGTTGGTTGGTTGGTATTTGTGTGATTTCTATATATAGTCGTGACCGTGGATTTATTTACAAAAAAGAACTTATTGCTGAAGTAGAAGATTACAAAAAGGATGATAATAATACCCTCAAATCCATTTGTCTTGGGAATCCCATTTTGATTCATTTCCTACCCAGTATTTTCCATTTCTCTTCATTTGTCTACATGGTCTATTTGTATCGGTTTAAAGATGATGACGAGTCCCTCCAGAACCTCATTGAGAGGGTAAATAAATAAATATATATATAAACATTCACTCAATCTTCGAATATATCATTATAATTAGTAATTACTCTTACACTTTTACTAAAACAGCTGATACATACATAATGAGATATATAGATATTTCTTTTTTGTATTTATTGTGTATATAGGTGTTTATACAAGCAGCTCACGCTCATTTTTTCTCTCAGAAAAAACTATTACGAACTTTACAAAAACTTGTATTGTACAGTATTTTGTGGGTCATCATTTCTACAGCCTGTCAACTCGTTCAGATTTGGACTCATCAGATCTCCTTTAATTTTGACATAAAGTGAGATGAATTCGTAAAAAAAACAAAAAAAACCATGTACATATTTTGAATGTGTGTGGGGGAAACTGTAAAAATAATTCTTAAGATGTTTTCACAGGGAAAACTTTCAAATTGGTCTAATTGGAACGCTGGCACTGTCAACAACATGGCAAGATGCGATACAAGTGACGGTCATAATCAGCTACTGCATTCATTGTATTTTGCTCTCAACCTATTTAGAATTGCTCATACTCAGAGTTCAACAACACACCATTTCATTGCCGGAAGTGTACAAGGTAATATATAGATATTGTAATATCATATACCTACATTTCATCGGACCTTAGATATATATTGTAAACCCCTTTTGATTTCTATTCTCACTATAATATGTGTATTTATATATGTTTAGGAAATCGGGGAGATAGAAAAATTGACAAGTTATTTAAATGATGACTTGTCCATAAGTTTGGGGCCGCTTCTTGTACTAGATTCAGCAACAGCCATATCAAGCATCGGTTTCCTTGCTATTAGAGGCTCACATCAAAGTTTTTGGGATTTAGCGTCCATAATTCTAGTCGCCACACTCTGGCTACTTTTATTCCTTTTCCCTTTAATTCAAGTAACTGAAAAAATCTTCATTTCCTTGCAGTTTGCAAGTTTGTTAGTATATTTGTTTTGTAATTCGGCAAAAGTTTGGCAACAAATAAAAGTATACACTATGATTTACTGAAAATTACAGGCAGCCAATTTGTCATCAGTATGTAAAAAGGTTCGGGAAATTGGGCATCTCGTTCGACTTCGTCCATTTGGATATCAGGACGTGTCTCAAGAGGATTTGGATTCTTTCCTCTTATTCGTATCCACACTTCAAATGGACGTTCGGATCCTTAAAATCCCCGTGTCCACCCCGATTTTGGCTTGTTCTTTCTCTCTCATTGCATTCTTTACACTCCTCTGGGGTCTCTTTCTCTCATCCGTCTTCAAAAATCTCACTACGTAAATAATAAGTAGGTATAGTAGTTCATCAGCACTGTTTAAATAAGTAAATCTAGTCCATGACTGATCGATCAAAAGTTTTAACGTAGATATATATATTGAATGTAAATCTCTTTATCCTCTCCACTATACTATATTATTATAATTACTCCTTGTTCAATATTGTTATGAAAATTGTTTGTTGGTTAGGCTTATATATTTGTGTTGTGTATATAGATACTTTAGGCATTTTCTTATTTCGTTAATTAAATACATATGTATTGTATTCATATTTATTGTTTGTCTTTCAAATACTTTCGTCAATTGAGTTTGTCCATTCTAAAAAATACATAGCAAGAAAATATTATAATATATATGTGTTATCTTGATGAACTGAAAATGAAGTGTTATTCTCGCAAGTGAATTAAAAACAGTATACAATTAATATGTTTGAAAATTGAAGTTTTTATACCTGTCCAACTTGAAGTAGTCTATATCTAATCTCCTTGTTTTTTATAATGGATCATTTTGCGAGCTCTCAGTAGACATAACTAAACGTAATAATTCATAATGATAAGCTCGCAGCTATTGGAAAACTGACAGCTTTTTATTATATTTTTTTAAAATATACTTGATCATTCCTGTACTAACAATAATCAGGATTTAAGTATTGATTCGAATGTAAATGTATATGTATAAGTAGTTTGGGAATAATTGTCAGTACAAGTAAAACCCTCAGAAGGGAAAGTACAAAATGACGCCAAGCAAAGGTAATTGAGTTTTTTTTTCGGTTTAGTGTAAAAGTTAAACCGTAGATATTCTTAAATTAATTGTGAGATAAATCGCTGACTATATAATTTGTATTTTGGATTGAAATATATATAGGTTTTTCATTTCTACTGGTGGTTCTCGCCGGAGGAATAATCCAGGATTCAAATGCTCTCGCAAAATATTTACCCGAAGGAGTCGATGAAATTCGAGTGGGGAGTCTCGTTTTGAAAGAGAATAAACAAGCCGAGAAGCATGGAATCGCTTTCTCAATCGACACAAATGGTTCAAAAACAAAACCAATCAAACTGAGAATTTCAAAGCTTCAAAATTTCGATTCGATTCATTGAAATTACGAGTTTAAGTTTGTGTGTTAATTTGTCGATATTTTTCTATAGGAACTGGTATTCTGAAGGGTCAATTGGGGATTTCTCTACCATCGATAGTTGACGAGTCCGCTACGGCGTGTGCATCTTTTGAAGGGGCTGATCAGTGTTTGAATTGGGGAGACTATGCCAAATTATCCATTTTTGCAGCCTCCGAAGAAAATGACAATTGTGCTCGAATTGAGTGGGTCTCAACGTTTGGTCGTCGACTTGAAGATTGTTTTGATCTTGTTCAAGGAGAACATTGGTAATTGCAATGTCAATTGTTTTTTATTTTTTATCTCAGTTTTATAATTACTAAATAGCAAATAAATGAGATTTGTGCGTTATTTCCTTGAATGTTTATATATATGTAGGTATGGAGGACTACAAGTGTACTACCAAACGTTCCCCATTGAAGGTCAAGAGAAATCGGAAATGCCGAATGTACCGGGCATTGGATTCGGAGGTGTCAATGAAAACTATTGGTTTACCACACTGGGTGTGGCCATCAAAGTTGACGAAGATGTTCCCCTATTTACAAGTAAAATTTAGTAACTCTCTTTGGAATTCTCATTCTCATTCCTATATACACACAATACTACTAATTAGAGTAAATGGAATGTATCTGTGTATGTGATTTGTAGGTATGGACACCGTTCATAAAGGTCAGTTTTGCTTGGTCTCGCAAGACATTCATCCTTTCCTTCCACGTGGAGAAGTTCGACTCAATTACCATCTGTGCACTGCCAAGTCCGGAGAAAATCTCTTGGATTTACATAGAAGAAGTTTAATGAAATTTTACGAGAAACCAACTGGAACGCCCGATTTGAATATGCTCATTCGACCTTTCTGGTCCACATGGGCCCAATTTCATCAAGAGTATACATTTATTTTTAAAAAAACGATCATTTCATTAATAATAAATAATATGTAAATATTTACTCAAGTGAAATGTAATGTGATATTTTTAATACCATTATTTTCCTGTTTATCCCTTTTTCAGTGTTGATGAGAAAACAGTTTTGGATTTCGGTCAAAGGATTCTGGACGAAGGTTTCGTTCTCAATTCCCACGTTGAAATCGATGATGATTGGGAGACATGTTACGGCGAGGCAGAATTCTCGCCAACTAAATTCCCGGATCCAGCAGGAGTTGTGAGTAAATTGAAAGCAATGGGATTCAAAGTCACTCTCTGGATTCATCCTTTCATCAATGCTAGTAAGATTCAGATTACAAACATTGAGGAATTCACATTTCAAGTTCTGAGACTAACAATAATAATAATAATATTGTTCACACACATTACTTGTCTTTGTCTTTATGATTGTGTGTGTAGACTGTCCTTCGTTCAAGACGGCCATGGAAAAGAATTACTTTGTCCGGGATACGAAAGATAAACCGGCAATTACGAGTTGGTGGGCTGGTAATACTGCGGGTATTATGGACTTTACAAATCCGGAGGCGGTAACTTGGTGGACTGCTCGACTACGGAAACTGCAAGCAGAGACTGGAATCGACAGCTTTAAATTTGATGCCGGTGAGATTTTGACGAAAATGTGCGTACAAGTAGAGTTTCATTTATTTTGAATTAAATTGAGTATATGTACAATTAATAAATTAACCAAGTATCCAATTTTTTCTGTAGGTGAATATGACTCGTTGCCATACAGTGTTAAACTCAATGGGGACGCGAAACTGGTTCCCAATTTACATACGACTGCCTATGTGGAAGCTGTGGTTCCATTTGGGGGGATGTTGGAAGTCCGAGTGGGTCGTGGAACTCAAAGGGAACCCATTTTCGTTCGAATGTTGGACAAAGACAGTCGTTGGGGCTATGACAATGGTCTCAAAAGTGTGATCCCCACTCTTCTTCATTTCTCTGTGAGAATCCATCCGCAGACATTCCATGAACAGAAAATCAATCGATTGACATTTTTGACAACAGTTTACTTTTTTTGGGGGGTGGGGGGATTTAGATGCTCGGCTACTCATTTTGCTTACCCGATATGATTGGTGGAAATGCTTATCAAGGTCGGCCATCGAAGGAGCTCTACATCAGATGGATGCAAACAAATGTGCTCATGCCCGCTGTTCAAATTTCCATTGTACCGTGGGAATATGACGCAGAAGTAAGTTAATGGAAATATTGGGAATATATCAGTATACAGAATAGAATTTTCCCAGGATTTAATTTCATTTCCTATATTTTCCATTTATTACACATACAGACTGTACGTTTGACATTGGCCTGTCTTGCTATTCGTGAAGAGTTGACTGAATACATTATTCAAATGGCTGAACAGTCCGTCACGGACGGCACGCCCATGAATCGTCCAATGTTTTTTGCAGATCCAGAGGATTTTAATCTTTATGCTATTGATGACCGTAATTGAAAAAACTAACAGATCATCCTAATATCGTATATACATATTAATATTAGAAAACTGCTCAGTCCTCATCGAGATTTTTTTTACTTTCTCTTTGATTTTTACAGAGTACTTGCTAGGGAATGACATCATCGTGGCTCCAGTCGTTGAGGAAGGGTCCATCTCACGTGACATTTATCTGCCTAAAGGCTCTTGGATAATTTCTGTTGGAGCTAGTTCCATCGTCTATCAAGGGCCAACATTACTTCAAAATTTCCGTGTCCCCTTGGACATTATTCCCATTTTTGTGAGACAGAGCAACCAGTACAATGTCAAAAGTCCCAATTCAAAACTCTGACTCTTGTAAACTAGAATTTATGTACAGAAAATACATATCAGATGTGTTGAAACCTGGAAAAAAATCAAAAGAAACTGTCATGAGAAATAAATAAAATTTCAATGTAAAACATTTCGCTCGTGTTTTCCTTTCGTTTCCATGGTGAATGTGGAATTTGGATTCCCTTGGAACGTTTCAATAGAAAAGCAAATCAACAATGCAATATAATGAGTCAATGGAGAAAAAGAGTCGAGTATATGAAGAAAGAAAACGAAAAGTAAAATTTGCGGCATTTCTTGGCAAAAAAAAGAGAGAGCTGTATTGCATATATATTGCGCGCTTGCTATACAAGCAGAGGCAAAGATTTTGGTTTAAATTTCACATTTATGACAATAATGAGCATTTTATTGCAGATTTTGATGCTAAACCCTTTAATTACACACAATATTATTCATAGTGAGGGAGATTAATTAATCCTCAAAAGTTCCCACGTACATACATTTAGAATTTGTATAAATACTTACACAGTGATTGTCCAGAGTTTGTACTCATGTCTTTAACAGTTTGAAAATAGTCTACAAAAAAAACGAAAGATTTGTATGTAGATTCAGTTGTTGGGATATATATATGTAAGGATTATAGAATACTTGGAAACATTTTTATCATTAGGAACCTCCAGACTTTTGGAACCAAACAATCAAAAAATCAAGATGCAGGATGATGGCATTCGAGTAATAAACGATATACAACCAGTCAAAATCTAATGTCTCACAAATTTCATGAGTTTTTCTTAGAATTTCCTCTCCAGTTTTTTTGGCAATTAAAAAGATGAAAGATGTTACAATTAATTTTTGCAGTTGAATGATGCTGGAGAATATGAAATCAAGCGGAATTTGATTGTGAATTATTTACCTCAGAATTTATCTGAACGAGGATTATTCAACATTTTTGTCCCTTTTGGTCCGATTGAGTCGGTCAAAGTTATGCGCGACTCCAAGGTAAATATAGTATATCCACATTTAAACTATATATTCTTTAAAATTGTAACATGTCTTATATGATCTTCTTTTCTTTCCATTTACCTTTTATATACAGTCTGGATATTCATATGGATTCGGTTTTGTCAATTTTGACTCGGAAATTTCTGCAATGAAAGCTCGAGAGTTTCTTAATGGTTTTCAAGTAGGGAATAAACGTTTGAAAGTCTCGGTTGCTCGACCTCCATCAGAGGAAATTAAGGGTACAAATCTCTTTGTGACGAATCTTCCCAAAAATACGGGTACAACTGACATTTTGGAGTGGTTTGGTCGATTCGGAAATATCGTACAGCATAACATTCTCGTGGATAAAGTGACCAACGAACCTCGAGGAGTTGGTTTCGTTCGGTAATTTTAATTCAAATCATCTCTTTGACGTTGTTGTTTGCGCTACAGAAAAAAACGAGACTTTTTGTTGAATAGAAACGACAAAAACTGAATATCATTTCAGATTTGAGAAACGGGATGAGGCGAATGAAGCTTTGAAAGGTCTTCATGGTTTCGTTCCATTCGGCTCCACAATCCCGATTCGAGCTAAAATTGCGGAGGAACATGGAAAACAGAAAGCTGGTTCGTTTGAGTTTTTTAATGTCGGCTTATGCATTTTTTTTGTCGTCTTTGTAGCATACGGATTTTAAATTTGAAAGACAGAAAAAAAAACCTGAAAAAACCTGATGAAATTTTCAGCTTACTTGGCCGGATTCAAAGCAGGAATACAAATCTCAAAATAAGAATAATGACTTAATTGAGATTAGTTGCTTACTGTAGAAGACTCGAGGATTTATCAAATGGAATTAAATGATGAAGATGAATTATGAAAAAAACTTACAATCATTGTCATCGATGAATGTTTTGGAGGGAAAGTTCAAATATATAATTAAGTATAAATAAATATTACTAATCGTAAGTATAGCTTAAATGAAAGTGATAAATGGGATGTGAAGCGTATATATTCAGTGAAATAATAATAATAAATAATACAGTATAGATTGAATACAAATGCGATAGATTGATTATTTGTAGAAAGAGTCTTTTTTTGGTATTTATTTCCTTTTGTTTTTTGTAGGTAAATATGTGGGGAAAGTTGTAGGTTGTATATAGGCTTGTAGGTATGGATTTCTTGCATGAACTGATCTATAAAATGACATTTATACTACTGACATAAAATCAAACGAAGACAATCGAACACAATCATATAAAAATAATTAAACATAGTAGTTAAAAACAAATGTCCACATTTGGATTTGAGATTTGAGGATCGAGATTTGAGATTTGAGAAATATATGTATAAGACACAAAATTCTTGTTCGCTTGATTACAATTGATGATCTGTGGTATGTTGAATGAGTTTTTGTTTTTTTAGCATAGTTTTTCAGTCTAATTTGTTTGGAGTTTTGAGCTTTAACTGTTTTCAGTTTGAATCCTACACAAAATTATATAATTCATCTTTAGATATATCCAAGCATGTCGAGTTGTTGTTTGTTGTTCTTCTTCTTGGGTTTTGAATTCCATCATTATAAAAAATGGGATAGTTGAATTCCGTATTTGTTTTTCGCATTGTTGAAGGTTGAAATATATAAAAAGTGTATTATATTATGAAGTAAAAATATAATATAAAAGTGTACAGGTAAAGATAAAAAAATCTACGTATATTTGACAAGGACTAGGTAAATAGAACAAACCAAAGAGTCAACTGTGATTTGCATTACACACACCACTTTTGTTTTCTCTTAGTTGTAACCACCATTGTTGCCACCAGCATAACCGCCACCAGCACCGTTATCACGGGCAGTGTAGGGACCAACAGCTTCCTGAATGTAGTTGGCAACGAGCTTGGCCTTGAGGGGATCAGTCCCTGCTGGAGGGATGAGAAGTTGGATTCTGGGGGCAGGTCCTCCACGACCTCCTCCTTGACCTCCGGCATAACCACTAGCTGGAGCACCATAAGCAGCAGCGGGTGGACCATAAGACTGCTGACCGGGAACACCATACGCACTGCTAGTGGCAGCACTGGACGCAGCCGCAGCAGCTTCCTGTTGAGCAATTTCCTCACTGAGTGCCTCAATGACACGGTCCAAAAGTTCTTGATCCACGATCCCACTTGGCAACAAAAGTCCTTCACTTTCCAGTTCGAGATTAGGGTCGGATCGGATTGGGCCAGTATTTCGGACACCTCCACCAAGTCCTCCAGCACCACCGGAATAACCACCTTGAGCACCTGAGTATCCACCTTGACTTTGACTTCCGGAATAACCTCCTTGAGCTTGACTTCCTGAGTATCCGCCTTGACTTTGACTTCCAGAATAACCACCTTGAGCTTGACTTCCTGAGTATCCACCTTGACTTTGACTTCCAGAATAACCACCTTGAGCTTGAGCTTGATTACCAGAGTATCCTCCAGCACTGGGAGCCCCATAGGCAGGAGCTGGGGCGGCAGCTGGTGCACCGTAAGAAGATGAGACTGGTCGGGGAGCTGGGGCTGAAGGGGCACCATACGAAGCAGATGGAGGAGATGAGGGGGCACCATAAGAAGCAGAGGGAGAAGATGAGGGGGCACCATAAGACGATGCTGGAGGAGATGAGGGCGCACCATACGAAGCAGATGGAGAAGATGAGGGAGCACCATAAGAAGCAGAGGGAGAAGATGAGGGGGCACCATAAGACGATGCTGGAGGAGATGAGGGCGCACCATACGAAGCAGATGGAGAAGATGAGGGGGCACCATAAGACGATGCTGGAGGAGATGAGGGAGCACCATAAGACGATGCTGGAGGAGATGAGGGAGCACCATAAGACGATGCTGGAGATGAGGGCGCACCATAAGAAGCAGATGGAGAAGATGAGGGGGCACCATAAGACGATGCTGGAGGAGATGAGGGCGCACCATAGGAAGAAGATGGAGAAGATGAGGGGGCACCATAGGAAGAAGATGGTCTATTGCCAGGGATTCCATAATTCACAAGTGGGGCTTCCCCCATAGTAAGTGCCACGAGGGCAGCTACGATGAACTGAAAAAAATCACCACAAAAAAATCACCGGGTTAATCATTTCCTTACCACAATTATTCCTGTTGTTGTCAAAGGAAACTCCGAATTCGGAATTTCCAATGAGCTGGTTTTTTTTGGTTTCGTGTAGTTTTGTGTGAATGCAAAATAAAAAGAAAAGACAAGACAAATGAAATTAAATTGGACCATTTGAAACATAAAAATAAAGACAATTGAATTCAGTTTCGAATTCTATGCAAATATAGAAATACAAGAAAATTTGATTGTTTTTTTTGCTTGATAATTGAGATTAAGACGACTGTTCAAACAAAAGAAAGAAAGAGAACTTACAAATTTCATCTTTGAAAGTATTTTTAGATAAGAATGTGAAGAAGAAGAAGAAGAAACTGTGAGTGATTTGAAGATGAGCTTGGACAAGCTTTTATACGTGAATTTTCTTGAGTGTCTCTCAGTTTGAGTCCCTCGAGACTCCATATGTAATTTGTTTTTTGTGTAGTTCAGTTCAGGTGAGAGAAACGAAACGAAAAAAAAATGAAGTGAAATGAAAAGGAACAACGAACAACAAATGGGAGTAGTTAGTAGCAAGAGCAAGTCGCATGCTGCTCATCGTCAGTTTTAATAATCTATACCAGTGCACAATCCACAATCGACTACATACAGCCCATGTATAGTCGTTACATGGAAAACATGTGCAAGCTATCATCATCATCTTCTTCTTCTTCTTTTTGGCTTTTTCTCTCCTCTCTCTCTCTCTCTCACTACATTTGCCATAATTACTTTGGCTCTGGTTGCATTGCATTCAAACTGTAATAATAATTATTGTCAATGAAAAATGCAAAAAATGCACTGTGGGTTGTTGTTTGGATTGGTTTGGATGGGGCGAATCAAACGTCAGGAATGACATAACAAAAAACGTCACATTGTACAATGGAGTATATAATATGCCACGGAGTTTTATGTTCATTGCTGTATTTCTCTCTTCTTCTTCTTTCTTATTGATCGTTTTGGCACGGACTAAAGAAACGCTTGAAATATATTATGTGCTGTGGCAATACTGGCAATCTTCACTCACTTTTCTCAGTAAAATTTACTCATTTACTTGATTTTTTTTTTTTTTTGCTTTACAAGTTTTTAAAAAATCCTCAAGTTTATGTAGAACAGAAGCAGAAAGAAAAAAGTGTAAGTTAAGTACATATACAAGTGCAGATATCGATCCAATCCATTTGAGATTTGAGAGTTGAAATGCACTCACATGAGCAAGACGATTGAGAAACTTAATATTTAGTTCATTATATATCAGTGCAACGTATCATCATCATCAACATCAGCTGATTGTGAGTGTCACCATTTAAACTCATGTATAGAACGTGCACGACATGACAGTGACAACAACAACAACAACGGCGATTTGCATACAGAAGAAAAAAACACACAAAATTCCTCAAAATAACAAGATTATGTAAATGTAATAATAAAAACGTTTATCGTTCATCCCTCGTGATGTACACACACATACAAACTGTCTTTTTTTGGCATCATCCTGCCTCTCTGTACAATTTAATGGAATGTCCATACATCACAGCAGCATCTGATATATTTATCAGTGTACAGCATTCATTTCATATGCACAGACATTCATAATCTATGGGCTGTAAGACAGTACGAGAGAGAGACAGACAAATGTCAAATGCAAGGAATTAGAAAGAATTTTCATGATAATGGGAAATTGATGAGTTTGTATTATCAGTATAATAATTTTATTACATTTACATAATAATCTTTTGCATTATCTAATATTTATTGGGTTTGTCACAGGAATTTTACTCTCTTTGACTGGTGACTTGTGACTGTTGGTTGGTTGGTTCACGATCCTCGAGGACCCAGTTCCTCAGTTTAAAATGGATAAGTTATAAATTTTGATAACATAATGACATAACATTTTCCTTTTGTCATTTGTCACTTTAGTTCGTGCAAAACTGCAGAATGTATACACACGAAATTTTGTTAGCCAAAAACATTTACTGTGTTTTTTTTTTTGGTGTTTTGGTTTATTATTATTATGATTATTATGATAATGTATCTTCAACCTGTTTTTTTCTTTCTTCTTATTACTCACCGACCATGAACTGATAAAGAAAAGTTTTCACACTATGTACGGTCAGATTTTAGTGGGCGACTAATGAAGATTGAAGGAGAGTAGTCCCATTGATTATTATTATTATTATTATTATTGGCGTCAAGTTCCCAATTTATAAACCAGTCATATATTGCACAATTCCACATCATAGGCCATCAGTTCTCTATGGATATATTTTGACTCGAAAAAGATAACAATAACTCTCAGCTCATTTACAGAGTATATCTGATGATGAGGACAGCAGGACAAGTGCCAGGAGAGTCTGTATTCTGTGTGCATATGCAGACAAATCTTTTAGTCTGATCTCCCTTGGCAGATCCACCATCATTTTCTCTAATGAATTACGATTCTTCCTTCATTCCAAAAAAAGAAGAAGAAATAACATGAAATTGTCTCAACACTCCACTTTTGTCATTTGAAAAGCGTGCAGATGATAATTAAATTAATAGATGTGAAATATTTGTTCCAATTTGAAGACTATATAAAAACATTTTACGGCTTGTTATGTGTAGAAGCGGATATATTTTATTTTTTAGTTATCGTACATTTCAATTTTCAATCTCATTTGAAGTGGCAGGTAAAAAAACATGACAATTCTGAACGATATATTTTATACTTTTCATTTCAATCAATTTATCGTATATAAATTCTTTATTAACTCAATTAAATTTGAATTTGAATTTGTATATAAACGAACAAAAGCACGCGTGTTTTTTTTATTTTTTTTCCTCCGCGCTAGGATGTTGTCAAAATAAATACAATATAAATTTCAAACAATGTTTCGTTACATAAAAATTCAAAATTTTATTGTGATTTCTTAGCTTGATT
Organism: Gisinianus flammeolus; assembly: GCA_034699125.1. Lineage (NCBI taxonomy): Eukaryota > Metazoa > Arthropoda > Collembola > Symphypleona > Katiannidae > Gisinianus > Gisinianus flammeolus. The sequence goes on along the minus strand of JAIUND010002750.1, from coordinate 4,298 downwards.
TTTTTTCGTCTTCGTGGCAGTGTCTTTTCGCCCACAGCATCTCCTGTAAATAGCTCGAAGTAGGATAAAGTTGAGGTAGGAAGTGACGAGGAGAAATGCGAAAATGAGGGAGAGAACATCGATGGAGTGATACTGAATCACAGACAAATCTCGGGCAGCAGATCGAAGATGACGTGCACCTTTGTGACGAAGGACATATTCCGTCCAGAAAACTGCTCTGTCCATGGGTGTCTCTGGTTGATCGTGAAACAGTGCAGATAATCCCTCTGCTTTTTCTTTGTAGCTGTAAATTATAATATTGAACATTAATACTCCGATATTGATATTGCAGATTACATAGATGGAGCAAATACAGATAAAATCCCTTGCAATTTAGATGACTATATATCGGAATATTAAATGAACCTGGGATCATGCAGAACTTTATTGATGGCATCTGTTAGGATTTCCACGGAGAGATCATTGAATTCCAGGGGTAATGCAAATCCTAGTCGACTGGCAGATTCCATATTGTACATTTGATCACCCATCATTGGAATGCCGACGAGGGGGACACCATGGAAAATTGCCTCTTGAGTACTCCCATGACCTCCGTGTGTGATGAACAGACGAAGACTTTTATGACCCAACACGTCTTGTTGTGGTAACCTTTAAATTTTTTATTTAATTATATTTCCATAACTTAGGTATGTATGTATAATCAGTCTTCATAATATGTTTCAAATGAAATTCTCTGTACCATTTGCTCAATTTGACGTTTTTGGGTAGATCCTCCATCGTCTCCGTTTCCCATTTCCAGAGAACTCGTTGTTTCAAATTGGCGAAAGTTTTCAAAAATATTTGTCGGTATTCTTCCGGCATCAAACTGCCTTTGAGAGCGGAGCCCATACTGAAATAAATGAAACCATCTTCTCCAGCCCCAGCTATAAAGTCTTCTAGATCCTATACACAAAACATATATACACTCCAAAATTATTCTCATAATTCTATATACATAAACATAATACACTGTGCAAAGTACAGAAATCTATATGAATGATCAAGTTGAGAAAACACAAAAAATTACTTTTGGAACGGGTTTTGCTTTTATCAAATGAAGTCCACCCACATCAATGATATCGGGCATCAATGGTCTGGGTTTAGTAAATGACACATGACTATTGCAAAGGACGATGCTCGGAGACTCTTTTTGAATTTCTGCTATCGAAGGTAAATTTGGGTCAATTAAATCCCGATAAATGGATTCCATTTTGGGATTGTACACTAATTTCATGGCCACCCAAGTGTACGCGTTGCTAGCGAAATTCGCCAGTCTTTGTCCGATATGCATATCATCCGAGTAGCCCAGAAACATTGATGGCACAAAAGAAGATGGTGATGGCGTCCCTTCAAAATTACACAAAATTAATTACAAAGTCATTTGAATTACCTACACATACAAACACACATTTCTTACAAATTTTTTGCACTAAATGTTCCTCTTTATTTGAATTGTTAATTTTATGAATTTTGAACTTGCCTAATGCTGCAGCAAGCCATGATGGAACAGTAATTTGTGAAATCAATATTGTGGTCGTATTCATCTTGTGAATGAGTCCATACAAACACTCATTCGCGAACGGAGTGAACATGATCAAATCAAATTTTTCTTTCATTATTTCTTGAACTTGTGGGAGGACATAACTTGAGCGACAGACTGTTTCCAAATAGGACCCCAAAAAAAGAAATCCATTGAGAAGGAATTTAACGATCCCAGTCATCCATACACGCATTGTAAACATATTGGGCATATTCATTTCCTTCTCGAGGATTTCCGCATCAATGGTGAGGATATTTCGGAGATTCTTCATTTTCTTATCACTTTTAATTGGGCTCACAATCGTCACTTCATGACCTCTCTCTGCTAATTTATGGAGTAAAGGCTCGTATACTATTTTATGACTTTTCGTGGACATGAAACTAATGGACAGGATTTTAGCACTATTTGATTCCCCGAAGAATCCTAATAATAACGTGAGTAAAACTAATGGGGCAAAACAGACAGTCACTACCGACGGAACTGTCTTTAAAACCCTCATTTTTTTCTCTGTAATTCCGCGTAAATATCAACTGTCAATTCAAAACAATGCCACAGAAACTGTGTGTGAATTCTAAATAAAAAGACCAACACGTGTGCGGCGATCCGAGATTTCACAACTATAATGAATATAATTTTAATTACTGTACGGAGCTCCTTTTTATAAATGCACATAGACAAATATTTATTATCTTGAGAGATTAAATTTAATTGTTTAAAATTAGATGACAGTTCGAGTCTATATAAGTAAATATAATGATATACCTGCTCCGTACATACAAAAATTTAATTTGAAAAGTATACATAGTTACAAAATTTTCATACTTGAAAAAAAGTGTGTTGTTTCACGAGTGATTTTCTTATCTTTATATACACAGATATTTTGTAGTTTTCCAATGACACTATGAATATTCTGTACAAGTCACAGCCCAGCATATATGTGACTGGAACGTTAGACCCTTCAATTTAAGCTATTTACTCGTTATCAACATTGGCCAGAAATTTCAAGATAAACCCGGAGAATCATACTAAAAAAATATGTGTAGATAAACGAACAAGTTTAAACTCAACTTTGTATAGTAATGTTTTGGGTATGTGATTTTTCAGTTGACAACTTTTATTGTTTGTTTGTGTATTCGAGAAATGTTGAACGAAAATTGAGAGAGTGTTATCCATTATTTTGAAGGATTGACTCTAAAAATGTGTGATGTGACTAAATAATTAAGTGGAATTATAATTAAATGGAATTATTATTTCAAGTTTCAGTTGAGAATTTCAAAAAATGTCATATCATCATAATATATATTCTCCATGTTGTATTTTTTTTGTGCTTTGGTCATATAATCATGATCATAAACCCAATTTAATTTATGAGTGATTGTATACGATATCAATAATTCAGTAATTGAATAAATGTACCTACACATTGTAATGAAGCTAATATATATGAATGAAGTCGTTGGAGTAATATCATCTGTATTCTGAATGGAAAGTGCATAAATATAAAACAACAACAACGTGGACGACGCGACCGAGCGCAGGAACACACACACACGCTGTGTGTACAAAAGCAATTGAAAGAGGTGAAATATGATGAAATGAATTTGACCTCAATCGAGTTTACATACATTGAATTTCAGTATATATGACGGCAATTGATTTTTATTTTATGTACTTATGTGATATTGTTCAGACTGTCTTAATGAATCTTTTTTGCAAGGAAAGTATATACTCACAACAAGTAAATAATTGCATTATCGTGAGACGTACATACCAATCAAGTGTCACATCTTTGAATGTGACAGGAATTGAGAGGGGGCAGAAAGCGAATACATTTTCTCAAAGCATCTCTCGTAAAGACTTATGGAGAAATTCTTCCACACATTATGTAATGTAATTATTTATTGGAGTTTTGACTATTATCCAGGGCAGTTCAGCGAATTTTGCTCAGGTATGCATGAAAAACTGAAAAATGGTAATGGTAATGAAAAGGGGGAATTGAAACCGGACGCGGATTTTTTTTTTCTTTTATCAAAATAAATAAATATTTATTACTGAACGTTCAATGGACATCAAATTCAAATTTAAAATACAAATAAAAATGAAACAAGGTGAACAGAGAAGTCACTAGGAATAATTTTTGATTGTGTGTGTGTATATGTGAGAGTGAGAGTGAATTTTTTTTTTGTCAAGTGTTTGGAGGTACATTGTGAGTATTCAAAATCAAAAAGATGAGAACACCATTACTCAAATTTTGATAACCAAATTGAGAGAGGATTTGAAAATGTATCCAATATTTGATTGAATTTTGACATATGGGAGTATTCAAATTCATGGAGGGGGGGACATGTGATTTTTTTTTGATGATGATGATGATTTTTCATAAAGACTACAATTAAACAATGATATACGTTGGATATATATATCACTAAGGAATTGCAATCCCTACTACTTTCAACGACTAGGGGGTCTTCTTGGAGATGAGTAAGAATGAGAGAGATGCGTGCTCAAGTATGTGTTTGACTTGTGGACTATATGGGAATCGTTAGTTGTATCCACCATTGTTTCCATTGTTTCCACCAGCATATCCACCAGCTCCACCAGCACCACCACTACCACCAGCACCGTTATCACGGGCAGTGTAGGGACCAACAGCTTCTTGAATGTAGTTGGCAACGAGCTTGGCCTTGAGTGGATCAGTTCCAAGTGGGGGGATGAGAAG
>JAIUND010002749.1:0-20194 GCA_034699125.1 Gisinianus flammeolus | reverse complement strand
TACACTTAGTATAGACATCAGGGGTCTAAAAGGAGATTTTAACTTTGTCGCGTTTTTCGCATTATGTCGTCCCTGGTAATCCCTATCAAGATTCGCATTATAAAGATCTTCACATTAGAATACGTAGAATATGTTGACTGAGTGAGTGCAAAAAAAAAATTTTAAATAAAATTGAGCCGAGAGCTATTTTATTATTATGTATTACGCTTTTAATATTCACATAGGCTTGAGGATTACCAGATGAAAAATGAAGCTTTGATGATGTGTGTGTGTATGTGTACAGTGATTTAGTTTCTTTGAATGTGTCGTAATTCCTAAATAAACTCAGGCATGTATACACACATATACGGTAAACCATTTGTTGATCCTGGTTTTGGTCCATTGTTCAAATGAAGGTGTTTGTGAAGCACACGCTCGACTCGAATCTTTCTCATCTGTCATCCTCAATACTGTGTGTGGTGAAACGGGGACAAGTGATACTCACCTCACTCACACCCGAACTCTACACTCTATTCTATTCTATATATACACTTTCATTTTCCTTCAATAAGACAAAAGTGCAAGATGAGTGGAACTTGAATTGAAGAGATTTTTACTTTTTATTTTTATAAATCTCTCTCATTCATTCTCAAATTCTATCTACACTATCTAAAATTAGTCCAAGGAAAGGCAACTTTAAATTCAGAAAAGGAATTCTTTAGTGAATTCAATATTTTTTTAAATATACATATTAAAAGGTCAGTAAGTACTGAAGCAGTAATGATTCCGTTCATACTTTCACCTTTGACGTTCTCAGGCTCTCAGGTCTTGAATGTCAAATGACATGGAATAAAAATTATTTGGATGTTCACATATCTCAAAGCTTTACTGTTTGAGTTTTTCCTCATTGAATCATAAAAATAAAATGAGGAGTACCTATGAAATTAACTACAAGAAGCGTTCATTCTTCACCCTTCATTGTCAACCAACATTCCAATTCTTAATTTACAATGATTAAAGTAAATTACAACGCTTGCTAAACATTTTAGGAACTTGATGACTCTCATTAAACATCGTATAATCGTAATCGTGGGTAAAAAAAGTTATTCAATTCATTCTTCATTTTCCCGATCAATATAAAACATAGGAGACAAGAACGTACATATGTATATATTATAATTTATAAAGTCATTTACCATAAAGATGCGAATAGATAGGTAAGTAGAGATCAGAGCAAATGTCACACATATTATGTACAAACAAACAACGTGTATAGAATAATAAAATGGTACCTAATAAAACAATTTGACAGTAAAACTTTAGTATTGAGTGTTGCACATACTTAACTACTTACAATATTGTATATTATCGTGTATTCTACAGCTAAATAGACGTCGGAGGATAATAAAATTTTACAGCTCCACAATTCTAACACAAAATCTACATGTACGGAGGCTTGTTTCGAACTATAATTCAAGATTCAGAATCCAAATTATAATCAAATCAAGTAAAGGGGAAGCAAAGTAAACTGCTGGAGATGATTCCCTCTTTCCATTCACACGAGTGTATAGACTATAGACACAGATCAAAAACTGTGTAAGAACAAAATGAAGACGAGACAAGCTTAATTCACACTTTCATACAAAGAAGTGAGATGTATTTTTATTGAACTTATTATGTAATGTCCAAGTTGTCCTTTGATGGATAATTAGTGGCAGTAAAAATGTATAGGTAAACGGACAATTTATTTCAAATTTTGTCTACCTATATCTTTACTTGATTTAGGCACAAATTGCGAATCCGATTGCATTTGACATTGAAGGACGAATAGTTTTTCCATTTTTCTGTTAAACTTGGCCCTTTAAACTTTTCCTTTCGCTTTTGTGATTTTTATCCCTGAAAATATTTGATCGAGATTCGCCTGCTCTTACGTTGAATATTTAAAGACCTCTCAGTTCCCAAAACTAATACGTTTTTACGGCCTAGAACTTTAATTTTGAGACGTATTTAAGTACTGAAAATATCATAATCATAAGTTATGATTCATAACCTCTCAATCCATAAATTACCGCATTTCAAGTTCCAAAATACATACTTCAAAATAGTTTCTTCTACTGTACGAAAAGAAGACTCACGTTACATAATAGAAATAGCAATGGATTGACAATTGACATGATGCATGTCAACTCAAATTATGCGAGGCTATAGAGTCTGTTATACCTAGGATATACAGACGGTTTTTCTTTGACAACCCATTGCATTACTTACAGTATAGTTTGTTGATTTTTATAAGTACTTATATACCTCTATACATGTTTCCTTCCTTTTTTCTACGGAATATGTATAACATAACAATAGAATTTTTGTACAATTACAGAAAATTGGAAGGTACTTATTGTTAGAGAAGAACTATACATCTCAAGATACATTTATTTTTGCTCGTTTATCACGTCCAAGCAACGAGAAGATAGCAAAAGGGACGACGGTGCAGTTATATTAAGTACTTATATAGAAGACCAAAATATTTTAGTCAAAAATGAAACGTATCCAAAATTGCATTCACTTAAGTTAAGGTTGACTAATTCTAAATTACAAGTCATCTAAGGGCATTTACAATTTTAAATCGCATAAGCTACAAACTTATTTATATGACTCATAACTGAGAAACAAAACATGTATCTATACGCTCAAAAGTCGTATTATAAAAAATTCATAATTTACACTGAAGAAAAGATGTACTTGATAATAAAGTATAAATAAAACATTTCAAGCTATTCTCAAGTATTCACTGGCTTTATTGTATATGCATGTCAGTTTACACTGAAAAATACTTCGAGAATTGCAAGGTCAAGTCAACAACGGTTTGTTGGATCTTTGAGTTTTTCAACACTGTCGCTTTTACTTTGGGTCAATGTCACTAACGGTGACATCATCATACATTTACAATTCATACGTATATACAACACGTACAAAAAGTACAAATGAACTGTTGTTCCCTCGCTACAAATTACACATTTTTCTTATCGTATTCTTACTTTCGTTTTCATCGTCTATGTAAATAGTTGACTGTCAATTGAATCCACAGAGTCGTCTTGAAAATCTAGAATGTCCCCTTTACCTTTTACAATTTTAATTATATTTCTACCCTTTGACATCTACAAATCTTTGTATATACACACAACCATGAGTATCGATCTTGCCCTTTTTTCTCACCATTATTTGTTATTGCCTACTTATTTTTTACACGAATTCTGCACATTTAAACACCACGGAGATGATGCGAGAATTATTAAGGCTCAACACATGTCTCATTTATTATTGCAATGAGGATTTTGATGAGATTCTCATCCAAACGCAAACAAAGGTAAAAAACAATCATCGTCTGTTTGAAGACATTACCACACTGAATGATTCAAAAGCTAAAAAGATTTGGATACGAGTCCATTTTACACAGACTACACACTGCTTAAAAAGTTGACGATATGATGAATGACTCTATTAAATTTAAAAAACTCTACATTTCACATTACACAACGAGTATCTGAGTATACTTTTTTTACGTTCCCTATTATACATCGTACAATATTATATCACCGATAGCAGTATGTATTAAAAAGACATTTGTTGATTTTAAACTAATTTTTATTGAGGGAGAAGAAACAAGGAAACGGAACCGGAAACAATATAAGAAGAATCAATTGTTTTTTCTAGCAGCTATACAGTAAATTGTATTAGACTATTAGAGCTCAAAAAAGGAGAGATTTTGTGATGTATAATTGTGGGATAACACAGAGTGTCGAATGCATCTGCATCATGAGGAAATGAGAGAAATAAGAAGTAAAAAGGATAGGGAGTAAAATCTTTAACGTTTTACGATTCATCATTACATATGTGAAGACAGATGAGTATAGAGTAGTATTATGTATAGACTATAGGAATTTTATGGACTGTTTATTCTTCGTCAAGTATATAGTAAATAAAACCCGTCTGAGAAGACATTATATAAGACGGCGAAACAAATTGAAAAAAAAAAACAAATAAAAAGGCAGGACATAAAAACCAGACCATAAAACGGAAGGAACTACTCTAATCAACTCCTAAAAAATAAAGACATAAAACCCTGTAGACACATTGTTAAACTATACCATAATAATGCTTGGAATTTTCCCCGTTCACACAAACATTACAAACCCGTATCAAAATCTAATTGTTTACATAATAATTTACAAGGACTAAACTGTGAGACTCTCATAATGAGAGATTAAAATCAAAAATGAAGAAATTCTTCTGTTACATTCCGTAAATTGCGTAAATACACGCGTGCTCAAATGTAGGTAGGTAAACTTCAACATTTTTTTTTAATGTTATATGAGAAAATTGTACGATAATTGACTTAAAAGGCGGATATATTGTCGTCTCATCCTCACTCACATTTCCCCCTTTTCTTGCCTGTATACTGTTTTTATCATCAGAATGAGAATGACGCTATTAATGTTTTCACTTCTTCTTTTGTACTTTGTATTTACCATTCAACAATGTGCTATGAGAATGCAGTGCACGTAGAAATTAAGTACATACGTATTTTCAGTACATATATTTATATAATAATATAATTATACACTCGTCACAAAATCACTAAGAGATGAGAGAGAAAGGAAATGTTGAATTCTGTCAAACTGTAGGTATGAAAATGAAAACGGGCAAGACAATCATCATTTCGGAAAATTGTGAATCTCATCTCAAAATTAAAGAAAGGGAAAATGTAACTGAACATTGATATGTTTTCAGTGAAATTTTTCACTTTAAATTATGTACACAAGAGAATGTCTGAATGCGAGTTTTATTATTAATGTATTTATAGTGTAAACTTTACACTAAATATCTAGGCTGACTGCGTTGACATTCAGAGTACCTACTCGAGCCTTTGAAAAACTAGAGTACAGACCTAACATACCTCAAATATTCAAAGTAGTCCAAGCTATCAATATTTTAAAAATTTCTTCTATAATTAAAGTACCAAGACGCTCTACTCGAAAGTGTACAAGTATACAATATATTATACATGTGTTTAATATGTGTAGGCAAAAGAGCTATGAATTATAATAGAATTTGAATGACAATAATGGTTGTTGAAAATACAATAAAATGAAAGCCATAAATAAGAATTCTCAATTCCCCATACAGAAATCAACAAGTTACAATTTTAACCATTTTTGTTTGTATAAAAATACATACAACAAAGAATTATATTTACATAATTCCAATTTGACATCCCCCCACACATTTGACTAAAAAGGTATCTCCTCAGCCAATGAATGAATTGTAAATCAAAAACGTCTGTTTGTACTGTCACCCCAATAATGCTGCAAATCTTTGTGGGCTACGGATTTAAATTTGACAAAGAAAAGGATCAGATTGATCACGAACAATCAAGAGTTTCATGTTAGTTTTTACAGTTCCCTAATTAAAAATAAATGTGTCATACATAAGTTTCATCAATCGTCCTTACGAGACTAATCTACATAAGTATTTCTGATTTCATCGAAACGTTTTTGGGTCTCAAGTTTCCCCTGTCTGAAGTACCAATTTTCTATCACTAATATGGCAAAACATCCAATACCTACCTACATACAAAAAGACTCGAGTTTCATAAGAACTCACTTGCACTTTTCCCATCATTCTTTTCACATCTCGTTTTTACAGCTCCAAAGTTAAGATTCAGAAGACAAAACGAGATTTTATCTGGATGCTAATATTAGCGATTATTGCATAAATGAGGACTTGAAACTTGAAATCTACTAGAATCTCAACGAAGATGATGATGATGACGATGGTAATGATGATGACGCTGTAACAAAATACTTTTCCTTTTGGTTTTGGACATTTGGAAGTTAATCCTCGTGTAATGACGGAGAGCGTACTTATCCTACCATTTAATATTTAATCCTTATCCTTATACATAGGTAGGTACCTTAATATTTTTTACATGCTTTAGTCATGTAATATATTCACAGTACAGTACAATGTTGGTTGGAATTCTATACTTACACATGTGTATAAATATGCCTACACATAAGCACATCTTTGATCATTAAGATTCTTTTCAAAACGATTATATCTAATATCTTCGTACATTTCGTACATACCTACACTCAGTGACAAAAATGAGACAAAGAGAAGAAGCACAGAGAAGTAGAAATAATTTCCTATTGCCATCATACAATACATCACACAGTATACTTCCACACGATGTGGATGCATTACGATTCTATTACAAACAATATGATGGAATGAGTTGCAAAAAGAAACAACATTTGAAATTTCGACTGGGATTTCCGCAAATCATAAGTAATATCTTAACATTCTTAACTGTGTATAGAAATAGAGAGCTTATCCTATACAAAATGTTACATGGAGACGGAATGATATGTCAAAAGGGTTTTCATGTTTCCTCGGCTACCTATATCCTGTCTACTATGTGTCAAAAACTCTTCCGTGAGGAAGTTACTAAATGATCTGCATTCATTTTAATATGTACATACAGTAGTGTGATGGATAGGTGAAATACGACTGTCCAAATCTGTCACTTTTGTTTTTGTCTTTTGTCACACTTCAAACTTCTGTGACAGTATTATTTGGAAGGCAACTCACTCTCATCCGTCAGTTATCTGACCAAACTACAAATGAATGAAACTCACAAACTTTTTGATTTCTATAAGCACGCTAAACTCTAATGGTAAAAACTCGTTTGAATTGGGGCATTCAATTGATAAATATGAATTATAGTAAGATGCATATTATAGTACAAACAAATATGCACAATAAAAAAAAATTGTGTTCAATAATTATTAATATTCCACACCAATGAATAAAATTGACCAAGGGAAAAAGCCGACAGTTCTTTGCATGTCCAACGTTTTACAATCAGCACAAGCTCAACAAAAAAAAAAGGATTCAGTATATGAAAAGGTGTTGAGGTGACGGATAAAGTATATATTATATATATATATACACACAATAGGATGTTTAGTTTTTAATTTGTTATTTGATTTGCAAGTTAACAAATAATAGCTCTTTAAATTTCAATAGTTATCAAGTTGAAAATAGTGCTAACAAATCGCAAATAGTCTACCATATGTATCTGTATGTATAGATTGTAGCTCTATTCTACATTGGAAGAATAAGCAGAGGAGGGAAAAAAATAGAACATCAGAAGGCCTCACCTCAGACCTCATATGAATGAATATCCAGATGATGCAGACACTGCTAACTGCAAATATTTGTTTGTTATTGGTTATTATAAAAATACTGCATCCTTTTGGCATATGGCATTCAAATTGAAAAGTGATCGAGTCGAGAGAGATAGATAGACAGAGAGAGGAAAAAAAAGCAACATAAGAAACTAAATATTCAAATGGATTTTGAATAATATTTTGGGAAAATGCGCAACATACTCATGTGTTTTCAATTTAGGTCAAATTCTTATACTAATATTCACATGTAAGTCAATTAGATATTTTACTACTAAACAAATGCAGATTTTGTGGCCACTGGCCATATATAATATTATTTTTAGCAATTACATTGTATTTTGTATTAGACAACAGAAAACAGAGGACATGTCATTGTGTCGTCGTGATATTGATGGGTGTCTCTCGATCGTCTCTCAACCCAAAAGGTCATAATAAACAATAATATTATCATTCTTCATCAATATTAAGTCCCATTTAAAGCTATACATGCTTATAATTAAAACCTAAATAAATCTTATCTGTAAAGATAAAATTTTAGCTAATTTGCAAACCCTCACAATGGCTCACAACATATTTCCCTACGTGGATTTTAATTTCAAATGTATTTACTTTTTGCAACCATCTTCCAAAAATATGACTGACTATATACTCAACAGCATCAAGGCATCAACTGTTAACTTGATAATATTCCAATATCAGCTGAATAATGATTTTCCTCTAAAACCAGCGCCGTTAAAAAAATTTCATACGCCGTTTAAGCTTTTCACCTTTGAAGAATCGATAGAAAGTGAAAATCAACTTGTTATGTGAGAGAATCTCAAGACTCATCACGAATGCAATGCAAACTCAACTCAAGTTAAGATTTAAATATGAATACAATACAATACCATAAGAATAAGATAAGAAGTGCCGACTCAATGAGTCGCCTTCATGTTAACTACGTCCCACAACAAAACCATCTTCACTAATATACATAATAATATTTAGTAGTAACACACTGCGACTCGATCGTCGGACGAAACGAGCCGAATTCATATCCAAATTGAAAAACAAAAATGAAATTGTGAACATTTGATTTTTCTATTTGTCTTTTGCCTTCATCCTATATATTTCCATTCTATTTCTATGTTGTAACATCATCACCATCATCAACCACATCCGTAAAAAGTGTAAGCTTCTGAGAGCTCGTAAGCTCTATACACTCTTCGCGACGACGATGCTTGTACAGTTGGACACTCAAAGTCAAAATACAAAATATGAAATTTACAAAATGCAAAATGCTAAATCACCTTTTGAAAATTAATTACCCAAAGTGATCGGTCGTTAGCCTGTAGCTACACAAGGCTTACATCTTTCACACTACTTGAGCTTGCACATCTATAGATTTCTTTATGTATAATTTAATCAAATATAGGTACTCGTCATCGTCACCCTACTCACATATTAACCATTCAGAAAATTCAGTACACAAGAACAACAACACAGCAAGACGACGATACGAAGAAAAAAACGTTACTTTCGATCTTCATTGCTAATCACCCATTTCATGCTAACTGCTAACAGCATATTATAAGCTCCTTGCAAATAAAAAAGAATACATACTGCATGATGCTCATTGCTCATGATTCATGATATACATAGTGGGCACAAAAACACAAATGAATATTTATGATATTGTCACAATAAGTGTGAATGTCGTCTGTCACTTTATCAAAATAATACCAGAAGAAGATTTGAATTTCCATACTATCAGTTCGTCAGGAAAATGTAACTATGAATTTTGAGTAATTATTTCACTATATCTAATTACAATATCTTTAGAATGAAGACTTTGAGGGAGAACTAGGAATTTCAGGCATTCGGATTCATTATCAATTCAATATGACTCTCATCATGACCACTAATGACTTTAATTTCTACACATATTCTGTTGTTGCATATTTAGATGAGAGTCTGATGATTTTAAAAGTATTTGTGCACATTAGACTGCACATGTCTTGAAAAATATTGTTGAATCGTATATACGTTGCAAACACACAATAAGTTGTCATTGTTAACAGAGTGACCTACTCAAGTTGATCAATTCGTAAAGAATTTTTTTCGTCCAAGTCGTCTTAAATTCCTCTTCTTCCACAAGTGATAAAAAAATAATGTTAGTATTTGGCAAGTGGTATAATGTATTACCCTGATTTAACAACATTGCACACATATATACACGACGTAGATATTAGCCATTAAATTGTACTGACTATATTTAAACTTACACTTGTGTCTTATTACATATTGACATGAAATAGACAGCAAATATCTACTTATTTGTTCTCCGGTTGTTTTAAACTACGGATTGTTAGCTGTCGACGACAAAGGAAGCGCTTGTCGTTTTTACTTGCATTTTCAACGTTTACATTGGTGTATACATAAGTATTTTGGCTTTGTATACGCAGGTTGGAGTATTAGGGAACTTGAGGAATCTTCAAAAGGGAAATTGAAAATCCCAACTACTAACCATCAATACTAATACACATATGTAATTAAAATGATGAATTATGTATAACGATAATCATGCTAAAATAATGAATGAATGAATACACTGGCGAAACGGCAAGAGGATTTCAGAGCTACAGTGTGTCAAACTATGCATTTTTAAAGGAGGACACAATCCACGTTCAACTGTAACTTCAACTGCACAGGCAAGCTATAATATCGTATTAGGTACCAAACCAACACCAACTTGTATACACACACACACACACACACATAAATACAATTCACTAGCAGAGATTCTCTTAACAACAACCAATTTCTATTTCTGTCCATGTCTTAAACCATTTTCTTTTCTTCATTTTTTTCTGTCTTTCTATCTTCCATTCCATTCTGTACGAGTTCCTTTGAATACCTAATAAACATCTTTCACACAATTCCAACATGGATTATTATCATCAACAAAATGTTGTTGCAACATTACAATTGCAAAAATACAAAACAACGTAGGTACAACATGATTCCTACACACCTCATACGACATGACATATACTCAACGTTTAGAATCCATCTGCACTATCTGTATTATGCAGACAAAGAGACTGCATCTGTAAATCAAATTGTACAAGAAAAAAACCGAATTTTAGGCAGTCAATTAGAGCACAATGTGTACATATAAACATGTAGATGATCTGCAGGATTTTTTTTACCTTCGCTACTTTTACTGTTTACTGCGTGTTTACTTTCATAACCCAAAAAATGAATGGCTATTCTGAATTGATGAATGATCGGTACCTAAACAAGGTATGAGCGAGCAATACTGTATAAATAATTTGCAATAAATAATATACGCGACTCTCCACTTGGACTTTGGTCTATTCTCTTTTTTCTCTTTGGTACTTATTGGAGTATGTGGAAACTTGAGGCAAACCGTAATATAACGCTAATAATAGTAATAATATTAAGAATATTAAGAATAAGTTACCATTATTTCTAATTACAATTATAATGGAGTAGAATGTAGACAAAACAATGCAGTATTAAATACATGCAGTTCTTGCATAATTTCTGACAATGGACCATTATTCGTTAGCAGACTGTACATTGGTTTACGTTGTCCATCAAATGTCTCATGTCTAATTAATTGATGGGCATGACAGGTACAGGCATGTCAGCTTCATTCAGTTGTAACTACAACTGAACAAAAAAAACTGAATGCAGTCCGCCAACATAATTACAGTGAGTCCGAGCAAACAAATACCTGCATGTGTGCAAAAAAAACGGAAGCTGAAATTGAAACTAAAGCTATTCATCATTATACATTCCATTTAAAATTTGATAAATAGAAAATATATACACATATTAGGTACGTCTGCTGTTTACTCATGGATGGATTGACAGTTAAATGCCTTGCATTTTCCCTTTACGATATATTATCATGTTTTTTATTATTATGCAAAGTCCCCGTCAAAGAAAGTTAAAACTGCATATTCGAATGAATAAAGAAATTAAATACAGTTGAAGTTGTGTATCGTCTACCGATGTGTAAATGTTTCTTTGAATGAAATATTAAAAATGAAATATGAATAATTGAAAACTCTACAAAATAGATATCTTAACACACAGCACACGACTAAAAACATGTTAAATAAAAGTACAAGATGGAAGAGTTTATGAATAGACTCTGTTCGGACTATCTGTGTATAAAAGAAGAAGAAGAGACGAGACTTGCAATATACGGATAGTCGTGATGATTTCATTTTTCATTTTGATTTTTTCAAATTCATATTTCATCTTCACACACTCTTTTCCCATATCTGAGATCTACTGAGAGTGATTATTAGTCTAACATTTACCGAGATATTTAAAGCTGTAACTAATTTACAATAATTAGTGACCATTATCAAATTAAATTAAATATACCTTTCCTCTCTTCCCTTTTACTCTGACTTAAAACGGAGTCTCCACCGCCTGTGTAGATTATACATGCTTGTCTTTTTATTATGATAATGTTATTAGTTACCACTACTTACTTGTACTATGCTCATTCAGTGACTGAAAAATAAATTCCAAATATACAAATGGAATTATGGACTTCAGCTCATATAATTCCTAATTCCTCATTCTCATCACGCTCAACCTCAAATAATGTATGAAAAACTAATCAACAGGAAATTTTGTTTAATTTCAGTAATTTGTAAAAAAATTCCATTCAGAGTCCGATATTTCCATTTCGATTTCAATGACCATTTCTCATTGTATAATTAAATTTTTTCTCAGCAACTTCAAATGGTGCAAATGCAAACGAATTATTTTATATTACAGACGAGATGCTGGATGGTGCGGTATTACGAAATATTCCAAGATTTTGAAATTACTCATATTCACTTCCCCGAGAGTTAACAATAAGATACAATAAATGATTCATCATTCATCAATCATGATTGACAATTGACATGACGGAATTTTCCACAGGGCATCAAGCAACAAAACACATTTTTGTTTACACCCCACTTGTGAACGGGTAAACTTACAATCAGAAAATTTCTTATACAGATTCTTGAGAAAACCTATTTAGAAACAGTTCTGAGCCCTTCCAATAAAAAAAGAACTTTCTAGCAGTTGGGCATAGGTATACACAATTAGACTAACTACATTATAACTACCAACCATTGCACTTGGTTTGATAAAGACGTAAAATTATGTTATAATAATAATTATTATTATTACGGATTCAACCTTAAAAATCACAGTGGGACAAGTGCACGGTTGAACAATCAAGTGCACACAAGTTATATAAATAAAAAGATGGAAAAATTGCTTAAATAGAGAAGATGTAGACCGCTTATAGAGCGACCGTGAATTTTGCTTGACTCTTGAATTCACTATATATACATATACATACATCCTCGAGCGGAACTTTATACACCCAAAAAAAACCACACTTTCCGCATTCTAACATACAATTCATAGTATACATGCGTATTTCATATCAGCTACCTACTCCAACTATAAGAATTTACAAATAGCCAATTGAGATGTTGATAACTTTTATTGTTGACTGTTAAGGACAGAATCAAAAGGAAACTCGCAAAATTATAAAATATCCACACACCTCGACAACAGATGAATGTACTCAAAACCAATAATACAAGTTATGGGGGAAATGAATGTTTCTTATTAATTTGTTTATATTTTATCTATACTTAATACAATGACAACTTTTTTATTTATTTTTTACGTTTTATTATACTCTTTCGTACAAATGTGCATGAATTTCATGTAGGTACTTGATAATACATCATCGTATTCACATTCACTATATGTTCAAAAATGCACAAACTACAACTCCAAGCTGTATAGAAACAATAAAATCATATTACACAGAAATAATACGTCTGTTTGATGCATTTCTTCTCTTTACATCACAAACTATGTATTTTCCACATAAACATGCAGTTTTTTTAGAATTAAATTCCTTGGCTATATGGACTTGTTTGTAAATGCAATTATGCAAATTACGAAAAAAAGCCTGAATTGCCATGCATTTCATTTCATGATATTCTCTCGTCACGAAGCGAATAATTTTAGACATTTCCATATGAAGAAGAACAAAAATATTGATCAATTGGCTCTGTGCTACCTAATTAATATTTAGGTACATTTCTTTCAAATCATTTACATTAATTAATAAACTCTTAACACTCTAACCTCTGTACGGTGTAGTAGAGATTAGATTGCACGGAAATGCACAATGGACGAAAGGGAAAACTTTATGTATACACATACATAAATATTAAATATGCAGGGAAAATTAGTTTAGCGAATCGTAAATATCTTATCAAATTCATTCAATACCAATACTTAAATAATTTTTAAGCATTTCACAATGTGAATTTCAACGACATTCTCTGACTCTCATAATACAGGTAATATAATTTGTGCACAGACCCTCAAGAATAAAAAATGAAGAACTTGTTGAGTTGTGTGTAGTTATACTTTGGAACTGACAACGAACGGTCATTAAATTGGGTTGTACACAAAGATTCAACTACCCATTTCGGAAAATGTACACAAACTATACGATGATTATGAGATTTTATGTTTAATTAAAGTGTACTTGACTAATAGATGAGAGCGAGTCTAGTCTTCCAAGCATATATACACCAATGTATCAAGTTTGTAATAAAATGGAAAGGAAATTTTTTTTACGCATAGTACAGTTAGATACAGAACAGAGCGCAAAGAAAAAACGGCAGTCATAATAATAAATAGTAAGATTTGATATAATATTCGAATTATTCAATGAAAAATATGAAAATGAACTACAGGACAGAAAGAAGAAGACGAAGAAGAAGAAGAAGGGATTGTGAGCAATCATATTTAATAGTAAAATGATATGAATGAACAACCTAACCAACTGACTACCTGTTACAGACCATAAGCAAATTTATATGTGCAGTATACATACGCACACTCGAGAGTTAACAGGAGTATTGAAGTTTTTCAATGAGATAAGATGATTGACTGAATTGTGGGGGGATGCATAAGGTAGAAAATATAAGGTGATGAGATACTACAGACAGATTGTAATACATTTTGTCTCTCCATATATCATAAATGTAGTGGCCTGTATGAACGGTGAGAATATGTCTGTGTGTATTTGTGTATGTGTGTGAGGGTCTGACTCTGTCGTCTATATAGATGGATTTTGTTATAGTTAGTGTGCATGTGAATGTGTGTTTACCTCATGGGTATATTCTATATAGTATCTCATGTTCACCAAATTTGCTTGTGAATCCACAGTTCCCAGTCCAACATCGAGCATCTTTCGAGGGTTTAAAAGGCACCCATCGCATCTCGAAAATAGCAAGTGACCAACTGGACTTCTCTGTGAACACACCTATCAACTGACAACACACTCAGTTGTATAGTTTTTGTACTCTTTTTTTTTCATTTTAAATTTATTTGGTTTTTCCGTTGGAATTCCTTTTCAACATGAGGATTCTTCTGGTAAGTCCACTCTCATTTCAATTCCACTTTCTTTTCATTTTAAATTTAAATTTCTATTTCAATTCGAAATTTCTCTATAGATGACAATTTTGATACTCATTTTATACCCTTTCATTTGAGACTTTTTCATAATTTTATCTTTAAACTCTGACAAACTTAAACAAACTCTGTTGTAGGGGAGTCAGTGCAAAAAATCATAGGAACTGAAAAACTGCAAAAGATTTACAATCAAGTTTTAAATTTCCTTCATAGTTTTACATCTCTTTAATAAGGCACACACTTTTTCAATTAGCAGAAACTAAAAAGATTCCTTGAATTAGAGTAGATAAATGAACCGTAAATATATAACTATATACTTGGTATTCCCCTGTTTATTTGAAATAAGTGAAGGTATAATATTTTAAATTTGCACAACTTTCCTTTTCATTCTCAACAGTGTATTCTCAATGTGTTTCTTGGGAATCTTTCTATAAATATTATCTTTATACTCCCATTTGAACTGAAACTAGAGATTCACAAGGAACAATTATCAAATTACCACTAATCCCTCATTTAACATATTCAATTAGCAAAGAGAAACTACGACAAAGAGATGAATACAAAAGAGTAGAGAAAACTTTAACAAATAATAATTATAGTACCGGATTTTAATAACAGTGATACAGGTTCAGCAAAATGAAATGAAAACAAAGCAAACAGAAAGGAGAGTATACAAAAAAAAATCCACATCTAATTAAAGAAAGTATCAAGGACTACATATGCAAATTGCTTGTGTGTACTTTGAGATTAAGATTTTGACTCACAATTAGAATGAACTTTTCTAATTTTATACCATAATAGCAAAAGTTTCCATACAAAAATGCAAACTGAACCGTTTTGCTCTTGTTTTATTTTCTATAGGTTCTTGCATCCTTTGGGATGCTCGTCTCAGGTCAGTACCAAAATGCCCGACCACAACAACCCTCGGGATTATACGGAACTCCATCACAAGGAGGTCCACCCCCACAAGCCCCACCTTCCAGTTATGGAGCCCCTAGACCTAGCTACTCTCAACCTGCCCCACAACCCGCTCCTCAACAACAACAACAGCAATATTCTGCTCCAGCTCCCGCCCCACAGCCACAATATTCCCAACCTGCCCCTCAGCCACAATATTCCCAACCCGCTCCTCAACAACAACAACAGCAATATTCTGCTCCAGCCCCAGCTCCACAACAGCAACAACAACAACAATATTCCGCTCCAGCTCCACAACAACAACAACAACAACAACAACAACAATATTCCGCTCCAGCTCCAGCTCCACAACAGCAACAACAATCTTCATACGCTGCTCCTCCACAGACTCCAGTTGGACCATACCAATCCGGCCCAGCACAGGCTCCAATCATTCACAAACACGTCTACGTTCATGTAGCACCAGAGGAGGTAAATACCGCAGTGAAATCAGTTTGCATACCTATACCTACACATGAATTTTGGACATTTTGTTTCTAGCAAGATTTTAATTCTAATATGTTAATTTTGAAACTTTTTTTAGCCCTCATCCCCTGCCAGCCGTCGTCCATACCAACCACCACCACCACCAGAGAAGCACTACAAAATCCTCTTCATCAAAGCCCCCACCCCAGCACCTCAAGATGTCCCAGACATCCCACAACTTCCTCCACAACCCGAAACCAAAACTCTCGTCTACGTTCTCCTCAAGAAACCGGATTCTCAGTCACAACAACTTGTCATCCCCACACAAGCACCAACCAAACCATCCAAACCCGAAGTTTACTTCATCCGATACAAGGTAAGTATCATGAAATAACAAATCCGCGTAGCATTTCCCATATATATATGTAGGTTTCTCTTTTCTAAATCTGCATTGTAAATATTAAAATGCAGAGTCCCGATGCACCCACCACCGCTCCAATTTATGGACCACCTGGATCCAGTGGAAGCCCACCAATTTCTGCTCCAGGACCATCCAACAATGGCCCTGCACCATCAGCACCAAGTGGACTTTACGGTCAACCAAACTAAATCCATCATCAAGTCTAAGTCTAAATCTAATTCTTTATACTTTCATCATCATCACAACCTTAACTTTAGCTTTTATCTCCTTCCTCTACTTTTCTCCCTTGTGTTTATTCCTTTCAAAATCAAATGAATTGATTTGTTCAACTCCTTTCTTCTCTTTAAACTATTTCTATATTTATCTTTCACATCTTGAATCCTATCAAATATATTTAAATTCTCGTTGTTCTTATTCTCTCTTTATCTCTTTGTCTCCGAGTCAATAACTTGCGCACATACAGCCATCAATTAGAATGTAAAGTGACGTTGAAGTAAGGTTAATGGCTAATGACATTCGGTAAAGACTCTCAATCCATAATCATACATAGACATTTCATCATCAATTTCCCATTTTCTGACCTCGTTGAAATGCTAATCAGTCCTCACTGCATTGTGAGCGGTAGACATTCAAGAGGAATTCAGAATTCAGACAATTATGAGGAAATAATGGGAATGAAATGAAATGGAAGTGTCTGTGTGTGTAAACAATTTCTTTTTGTATTTGGATTGAAGAAGAAAAGATAACTTGAGAAATGAGGTCTTTGCCTAATTTTTTTAAAAATACTACAAGACTCTTCAACTTGAAAAACCTATTTCAAACTTTGAGCTGCTTTCCTCTTCTTATATCTATACTCAACTCTTTTATTACCCTTGGTCATCTTCATTTGTTATTTGATGATCCACCTCAGTCAATAATCTTAAAATAATTAATTATAATAATAATTATGTAACATAATATATAAATGATAATTAATTGGTCGAATGCGGATACGAATACCACCACCAAATCAATCTATACCACAATCTATGAAATATGGAAAATGAAAGAAGGGGGAAATGAAGTATGTCTATTATTGTCTATATATAATAATAATAATTACATTTTTTTTAAAAAAAAAAATACTTACGAACAAAAACGAAAACGAAATTGATCAACTGTTAAAGTGTGTACGATCTACGTCAAATGTGAATTGCATTTTGTATTTTGTAAATGTATTCTAATATGGAAAATATGAAAGATCCAATGCATGCACACATGTGTGTAGCATGTCTCTATTTTTGTACCTACGAAATAATAAAGAAAAAATATATATTAATATAATATAATGAAAATAAAACAACTTCTTATTGCATTGGAATTGGAAACTTTAATATGCATAAATCATAAATGCATATATGTACCTATATTTATATTCATCTTACTTTTTCCCTTTGTGACAACGCAAACAAACGTATACATGTGCGCGCATGCATGTATTCAGTATATTTGCTTCTGCATTAATTTCCTCAACTGTGCATCTCACGAGGAGAGATTCTCAATTCAGGATTTTTCAAAAACTTTTCAATCTCATTTCATCCTTTATTTTATTTTACCGTGTCCAAAATTTGCCAACACATCATTTGACTCTCCACATTTTTTTTATGTATTTTGTACATATTTATTACAATTGCCGACTTTTAAAATACACATTTGATAATGTCATTGGCATTGTACTATTTATTTAGTATGTATTTAACATCTTCCTATTACTTCAAAGTATGTACTTTTAACTCCTTTCATTCTCTCAGTCATTCATTCAGTTCATTCATCATACCCATTTTCTTTTCTTTTTCTTACGTGTTAACTGTAAAATATATGCGTAGTTAACAAAAGCTTTCCTTTATTTTAACATACTAATAACAAGCATTTGAAATTGAAAGTACCTTAAAATTTTATTATACTATGATTCGGATGAGTATATACTTGAGTTAGTTTGCACTATATAGATTATTATTTATAGGAATTTGTTTGAGGGGTAAAACGGAAACCAAATTTAAATAAGCCTATTGAATATTCAATATTGGGTAAGAAATGGCTAAATGAACGATCATTAATTAAAAACTCTATCATTCACCATCCATCACTTATCAAACATCGTGTAAAGAAATAATAATGATAGTAACAAAATATCCTACTCTCTCTATATCTTAGAGGAAAATGCAGCAGGATGAAGCTCTATAGATAATAAAATAATAGAACATTCTCATGTCTCATTAAAAATGATTAACTGTTCGATTATTTATTCAGGTATAGCTCTACAGGCATCTCTGCCGACTCTTCCGAGATTTATAATGATATCTCATCAGGAGAACTCTCAAACACTTTATTCTCCAATTCGTATATATAGGTAACTTATTAATTCTCATATATAATCTATATGAATCTTCTACCAATTCCTCATCCTTAATAGAGAAAAGACGAATCTCTTTTACATTACAGTCGATGAATTTCTATTAGTTCATCCACACATTTCAATGAATGAAATTCGGAAAATTCTGAGAGGGATAAAGAACTCAAGAATGCGTTTTGTTGTTGCCGCTGTCATGCAAACTCTTATCAATTGAATTAGTACCTATATCTAATGATACATTCATGTGTGTATAGTGTATACTCATCGTCTTAAATCGTCAGATGAAGATAAGGAATTACCAAGATTTCATCAAACCCAAGCCTTATTGTCACTTTCGGGATTATTTGGTATATTATGTAATACTACATGTCAATTGGGGAGAATGAGCGATTCTGTGACAATAATTCATTTGTTGGTCATTAGTCAAAATGAGGAATCATCGTCAACAACTTGTTAAGTGGAAAATCCAAAACAAAACGTGCTTGGTGACACTTTCAACTTCAATTTGTGTTCTTGAGCTTCTCAATGAAAAGTTGTTCTCACATATGTAATGGAATGAGCAATAAAACATTCGAATTTAAATTAGCCATAAATACATAATAACTCCTACATTGCCTGCTATCTCACTTCATTTTAATATTTTCATGCAACTATACTAATGGAAGTTGAAACACGTAGGAGATGGAATAAATGGTATACGATTTGGCGGACATATTATGACGTGTGGAAGACAATAGGCAGTCCACACATTATAGCATCTAATGATTGCATAATGATTAGTACACTTGATGATTAGTACACTTGATGGAAACGGGACACATGAACTGATGAATTCAAAAGAGACTAACTTGAATTTTCAAACTATACAAGTACAAACGAAGCGAAAATCCAATTGTGTGTGTAAATATTGAAAAGCGGAAAGAGTAAAAGTGACTTACAATCAATGACACCGTCACTATCCCTCAAAACATTCATTCGAGTCTCTTCCTCTCTCCAAAGTTCACAAAATAAAGCAGCCAGACTTTGATCCTGATCTTCAACTAAATCCCCGATTGCATCACCTAGACTGTAGTTAGACATAATAATAGTATAATAATTAGCAGGACTCAACTGGTGATGCTTTTTTTTTTACAGATTATCAGTAATTCTTATCGTTAGGGGCTGTCCACAAACTGAGTCAGCTAAAAAAGGCGATTTTTCGGGGGGGGGGGGGGGGGGGGGGGGGGGGGGGGG
>JAIUND010002748.1:0-20199 GCA_034699125.1 Gisinianus flammeolus | reverse complement strand
GAGACCTTCAAACATAGTACCAAACAACTCGTCGTTGCATAATACACAATTACTAATTGGAATTAAGTCTCCGGATCAACTAGTTTATGAGTTATCAAGGGTCCCCTTAATTACATGAATGCACACCTCTTTTTCTGTTCTGTTCTGACGCACGTATTTTATTTTATTTTGAATTTAAATTAATTGCGCGCGGTGGAGTTGTCGGTAGTCGGTGAATAAAATAGAGTTTGGTAAAGCCGTCGTATAAAAAGGAAATCGTAAATATTTTGTTGCGAATTTTTAAATTCGTTGGTTATGTTAACTTGGAATTTGTAAAATTCCCACCAAAATATTTGCGATTTTCTTTGTATACGACGGGTTTACCAAACTCTCCAAAATTGAATCCTCTGTGAAATTGGGGATTTAGACGAGGTAAAGATATATACACGAGATGCGACTTGACCTCTGGGATTTGCGTAATTTTGTTTATTGTCCTTAAAAAATATTAGTTTTCATATTTATCGATTGAATCCAACCATGACCCGAGGATAAAGCAATTATATAAACGTTGCATATAGTAAAATCATGCCCATTGAGCTTGTTTGTAAGGAAGGCTGTACGTGTGTATATATATAAATAAAAGAAAAGGAAAAAGGAAAGCAACAAAAGAACTCCATTTGTTCATTTTATGGTCATAATAAATCATTCATTGTTACACTGAAAGCCCCCTCAAAAAATCCTCATTCCCATTATATATATATACAACAATGGAAAGTCATATATACATGCTATATATATACGTATATAGTTTGCATTTTTCTTTCGGCATGCTGTGGTAAAGAAAAGAGTGCCAACGAGTTTGTAAAAAAATGTTGCGATTTCTCCTCTATACCGGCACAATATTAAGTGTAAATAATAATATTAATTTGATGGGATTTCTCCCGCATTGAATTGTTACTAATTGACCCATGAAATCCCTTAGTGTTGTTGTTGTTGTGACCCTGCTCGCTTTATTTCCGCACAATGGACAAGGTAATACAGTTTCAAAATTCAACCACATTTGTATTGGCAATATTAAGATATATAGGAAAGTGGTATTAATTTAAAGAGTGTAATGTTAATATTAATATTAAGGTCATTTGGACCCGACACCACATCAAAGTCTGTCATCGGACTTGGCCCTGTTTGTTTTTAATCAGCGTGATGGATTCGTCAAGACGAGGCGGATCAAAATCATCCTCAAGGCGCTCCCTCCACGTAAAAAAAATATCACGTGTGGCCATTTAACATTTCCCCAATGCAAACGTCCAGGTCCACACACTTTATCTTATTTTTGACGCACGCACGTATATATATACTGCATGTGTAGGTTTCAGCCAGTGTTGTGTAATTATGTATTGTTTTTGGTAGCGAATTCACTACCGAAATTTTGCTAGTGATATTTTTATATCGATGGGTGCAGAAGAATTCAAATTCAAAATTTGAATTTTTTGGTCGTTTTAAGTATATAGTCGGTGTGAATATTCAAAATTTTCTTGGACCTAATGACAATTAATTGCTGGTGAATTGATTACCGAAATGTTGCTAGTTGTGAATTCACTGCCAACATTTTGGTGTCCTTTTTTTATGTCAAAGTGACCTGGTTTTTCTTGCTCAAAGTTTTTTTGCGCGAGTTTGACATCTTAATAAAGCGGGTCCTCCTGGTCCACCAGGTCCTGGTCCTCCACCTCCCATAGTCACGCCAAAACCGCCAGTAACACCAAAACCGCCAGTGACGCCGAAACCGCCTCATCCAACACCAAAACCGCCAGTGACGCCGAAACCGCCTCATCCAACAGCAAAACCGCCAATAACGCCCAAACCGCCGCACCCAACAGCAAAACCGCCAATAACGCCCAAACCGCCAGTAACGCCAAAACCGCCAGTAACACCGAAACCGCCAGTAACGCCAAAACCGCCAGTAACGCCGAAACCGCCTCGTCCAACGGCAAAACGGCCAGGAACGCCGAAACCCCCAACGCCTAAGCCACCGATACCGCTTACAAAGCCTCCAGTCGTCACCCCCAAACCCTCCCCCAAGCCCACTCTAAAACCCCCGCCAGTCACAGCCAAACCCCCGGACTGCATGTGCTACAAGTGTCCTAAATGTAAGTCCTATAAATTGTCATCTTAATTAATATTCTGTATTTCTTGACTTGAGCTTGAGTAATCAATAATGAATGAATGGGGTTCAACTTGTGACAGGCGATGCTTCCAAAATGGAGGAACCTTTCTGTTTACCCATCCCCCCCAAAGACACCAAACTACGCAGGTTGAAGTTGGCTCCCAAAGGCCAATCAAAGACGTGTAAAGACTGTCCAGTCACAATCTGCCCAATTTGTCCTCCGGAATATTCTCCAACATGCAGAATCGCTCACTGAATATGTACTCAAAATAGTCACTCCAAACTCCAACCATCTTAAACTTAAACTATATTTGTATACATTTAATGACGCTTCTAATTGTGGGCTTTTGGGGCAAGGTGACAAAATTTCAAATCCTTCAAATCCCACAGGTCGAAATAATATTAAAAGCGCTCATTTCCAAGCTGATTGTATGTAGTTTGTTCATATAGTTTTAGTAAAATGATCATTATATTAATGACTGATCATTTATGATTGATGATTCTATGAAATTCCTATAATATTAATAATTAATTTTTTTGGAGCATCCACGGGCTTAAAATTGGCAACATAGCCGGCCACAAGTTGTCCAAGGGATTGAACGGATTGTTGAATGAGAAGCTCCGCCCTCTGAACAAAATGAGAGTCCGTGGTCTGAGGTCTGAACGAGAATTGTGGTATTATTGGCAATGGTCTGGAGAGTCGTGGGTGGGAGGAATTCAAACGAGACAAAGCAGTTCCGTACGAGACGTATAATAAAAGTCTTACTGCCCTTCGTCGCTTCCGTTTACTCGGCCCTGGTGAGTTTGGATTCAAAAATCATTTAGTTCCCGCACTTGGCGTCCCCACATCGGCCCTCAAATTCCTCCAAGCCCTCCTTGTTTTTGAGCCAGGCCAATTTTCTTGTTCCGCAAACGAGCCCGTAATACATCCACAGATACAGCGTATTACCACAGGATGGGCCTCCAAAAACGGCTCAATCGGGATTCGGGGGAGACTCTTAATGTGGGATTGAAACACAAATTCAATTCAACGGGTTGACACGTGTTCCTTCTTTTTGGCCTTGCCCTGACCCGTCATTGAAGACCACGAGTCCAGTTCGGATAGGCCAGGAAGTCTCACTCAGTTCAGTTCCGTAAAAAGTAATTTCAAATGTCAGGGGTGCAGCGGACTTTGTGGGACGTGTCAAAATCGAATGCCAAGGCATTTCCTTCAATTCGCTTGCTCTTGTTGAATTATATATATATAATACAAATATAGAGTCGACGGATGACCTGGGCCGCGCATGCATTCAATTGATTTTGACATTTTGATGTAAGCTTTTGAATAAAGTACGTGTAAAGTGTGCCATCGAATCTCTTTTGAATAGTTTTTAATGGGTTTTAATGACTGTTCTCATTCAAGTAACGTTTGGTACACAAATACAACGCGAAAAACACTAAAACCTTTGAGTAACAATAATATACATACTTACACACTATATTTTCATCCCGAGCTGTGTGCGGTGTATATATACTTTCTGTTCTTGCTTTTATTTCCCCTCTTATTTCAAATCTCACACACACACACACACTTAATTGTTTCTTCACAGCATGACTGATTATATTAGAGTCGCTTTATTTACACATACTAGATTACATTTAACATTATTACGAGCACATTGCTTTCTAATTGCTTTTTAAAATTTAAATGGAACTTGTATCTACTTTTTTATATTTACGTCTACACGCCGAAGCTCAAAATCCCTACTTCTATTAGATACCTTAGAAACTCTTGACCCAAAAATAATTTATTATTCCATATACTATATATAATATATATATACTTTCAACAAGCGTTGATCGTATATAAACCATTGTTTTAAAAACAATTACGACATTTAACATAAATTGCTTAAAAATAATGCTCAAAGCCTCTAATTTTCAATTCTACTCACAATTTCCCGCATTTTCAATTTGATCTCCATCTCAGAATTTACGTCACCGTATAGGTATATAATAGTATATATATATATCTTCTGAATATACAAAAGCTTAAAACGTGAGAAGAAGGCTCACAATCTGCTGGACTACAAAGTCCAGCAAAAAACCGGGATTGCTTCCCTCTCAACCCGATGAAACCCGCCAACAATGATGGCCATTTCCGGTACCGACCGCACAAAACTCCGACCATGCCGCCGATCCACCTGCCATGTTAATTGAACCGAGGTCAGGGCCAGCTGCCGTTTCAATTCTGACGCCCTCTCCGTCATTTGAAACGCAAATGCAAACATACCAGTGTAGGCGGATAATGCATTGAGTTTGACGAGAACATAAATCATTGCCAGGGGTGGATTCGAATTGAGCAGCCGGATTGCAGAAAATCCTCCCAAAATGCTGAGACTCAGGCAGTTGAGCTTAATGATCCAGAGCGCCCCTGAAAAGACGTGATTGAAGAACTCGAGCTGCGTTTGGAGTCTTCGTATCAAGTTGGAGGATTCCTTTACGAGTTGCCACAATCACCGGCTCTCAGGGATTTTGTCATCACCGGCGGTTATTCCAGATTTGAGATTGCCAATTGCTGCCTGGCTCAAGTCCGTCTGAGTGTTGACGAAGGAGAGCATGACAAAGAGATAGAACGTGGCCCAGGTCAACATTATGGCTTGCAGCAGGAGATCCAAAGAGAGACAGAATGCCATTGCATAGACATTCCGGTAGATGGCGGGCACGCCGGAGATGAGGCAGAGCGAAATGTCCGGGTTGAGAATGTAGAGGGCGGGACACATGATCATAATGCTGTAGAGCATGAACGGGAAGAAACAGATTAGCATCTCCATTTTCCTTCTCTTCTGCGGCCTTTGCGGCGTCGAGGCGGACTCAAAGTCATCTAGAAAAAAAGAGAGACAACTCATGGCAATCCCATGTAGAATACTTTTGCAAACAGACAAGTTTTGCGCATACAACACGTTTTTTACACAACAAGATTTTTGACTTATTTTACAGAATTTATGCAAATATAGTACAGAATTAGTAGAAATAAATGGTTTTTTGGGAATTTGAGCAAATTTTGCCATATTGCTGTGAATTTTGTCAAATTGTTGTCAAATTTTTGGTCAAGCGTTGTGCATTCTGGTGAACTTCGCAAGATTGTCTGATGGATTTTGGTGTATTTCGGTGAATTTTTTAAAATTTCGGGGAATTGTTAAGAATTTGTGTGCTTTTTTGGTGAGAATTTTTCTGAAACGTCTAAATTTTGAATTTGTTTGCATATTTCAGCCATTTGTATATTATCGCGAATTTTTGTGAATTTTGGCGAATTTTCATGAATTTTTGCTAGGGTTTGTGAATTTTCAAAGCATATATAGAAAAAATATGGAGTAATAAGTATTAGAATAGAATAAGTATTTTATTTGTACGTACGGCGTATTTTGAGAATTTCATTGTAGACTTTGCAATTAAGTTGCCGCTCCACATGAAAAATCCAATAGCCAGGAAACTGGCTACATATTCCCCAGTAGAAATTACGGAGGGGAAATCCACGGACTCTGGCGGAGAAGCCCCAAAATTTGTATCTGCTGATACGGCTTCCGATGAGCGAAAAGGGGGCAGAGCCGTCCGAATTTGACACACGTAAAACAGCTGCCACAACTTGAACGTAATTTGCCGCCATGCGGATTTTACTACGTCCATCCACTCACTTCATCGAATGTCACCGGAATCAAACAGATGCGAGAGCCCAATAACAAAGCCCGAGAGTTCCAACGCAAATCTCGCTTCGTCAGCATTTTTTATTCAGGTTTTAGTGTGGTTTTTGGTATATATGGCGATTCAAAGATGCACACAGAACAGCCAATGGATCTAGACAAAGGTTTCCTCCAACAACTTCGAAATGTGAAGCCTATAGAAAGTTTTTCTTCAGTCTCAGAAGGATAAGGACAAATTGAACAAGAAGATAATCATATTTCAATGTTTTTTGCACACGAAATAAAACAACGCAATTCAGAGTGAGAAACTTTAGGTTGAAACAACAAAGAATGGAATTTTGTAAAGGAATTGCTTAAAAATTGAGAGTTTTTCCAGTTTCCGAGTCATACACTGAGCGTTTTGCAATGAAAGTCTGTGGATATTTATTTTCGACCAAGTCGAGGAAAATGTGTGGGCTCGAATTGTTTCTGAATGACACGTTTGACGGGCGGCGTCAGTAATTACTAAGGCTTACCAGCGGATCGGGTCGACCCGCAAAGTGCGGGTTGATTTGGACCCGCAACCCGCGCGGGTCGACGCGCTTCAACCCGCAACCCGCGCGGGTAGACCCGCGGGCCGACCCGCGTTTTTTCGATTTTATGTGCAAAATGCGTTTTAGGACATTTGCAACGTTTTTCAAAAAAAATCCAAATGTTTTTTTTTTTTTAAATTTCGAAAAACGCATTTTGCACATAATATCAAAAACGCGGGTCGATGCGGGTCAACCCGCGTGGGTCGACCCGCATCGATCCTCGTTTTGGTAAGCCTTAGTAATTACATTTGTTTCCCCTTCAACTAAATGTTAAAAAGGAGTTATCCTGTGATGGAAAAAAGAGGCATTTCGTTATGAACTTCCTTATTCGTTTTGGAAAAACAAAAATGTCGCAATGAATTTTCGCAACTAGACAGGAAAATTACAGACTTGGAAAGGTTAATACGGAGTTGTTGTCCTGATGAAATTTAAAAGTAGCTATATAGCGCTGGAATACCGGGAATTGGAACTATTCTTGAGCCGAAAAACGTTATAAAAATCGTTTTTCCTTCAATTAAACGAAGGTATAAACGAGTTTTCTTGTTGCAAAAAGACCTGTAACATTATACAAATTCCCTTGTTCGTTTTGAAATGTATAGAAATGTCGTAATGGTCTCCAGCGACTCCACTACAACGAGAAAATTACGTGCTCATTACAGAAAATTAAATTGGAGCTCTTATTTGCTCTTTACCGACTCGAGAAAATTAAATTGGGGTTCTTATATGTTTATTATCGACTCGAGAAAATTAAATGGGAGCTGTTGTCGGACGGAAACAGAAAAGTAGAGCCAGAAAAATACCCCACAAGAACCGCAGAATTAATGCCAAAAGGTCCAATTTTCCTTACCGCATAAATCCAAACCATGCATTAGGGGCTGTCCACAAACTTAGTCAGCTAAAAAAGGCGATTTTACCCCCTTGTCAGGGTACGCCAGATTTTAGTCACCCCCGCCCCCTCGTCAGGCGTCGTCAGATAGGTCCTGACCCCTCAATGTATTTTTCTTACAAATTTGGAAATTTAATCTAGTCTATGCCTACTGATATAAGAATGATTTCAATGCATTTTTGCGTAGAATTAGGGAAAATGGAACCCTTTTATGAGTAGATGCTCCTACCACTCAAACAGGGCACAGAAATAACGGTGACATTTCAATATTTTAGCTAATAAACCCCTTACTGCAATTTTGACGAGGGGGGTTATCAGAAATCTGACATTACCTGACGATGGGGGTGGGGTAGAAAAATCGCCTTTTTTAGCTGACTCCGTTTGTGGACAGCCCCCAGCCGCTCATTTTTTCAAAAAATGATCCATTTACTTAAAATCATGGTGTTGAGTATTTATGGATAAGGAAAGATGGAGATTGTTTTAGAGTATATGTTTAAACCTTGTTCACTGATTGAAAAGTAATTGAAAATGGTCTTAAGGTTTTCCGAATATTTAAAACTACAGCAAACAAGTGATTTGTGGGCAACGGTGACGACTGGCAGTTATGTTTTGAGAAGATTCGCCTTGAAAGTACCTGGTCGCTAAAGTTGATCAACTAGTTTGTTTGATCACGAGCACTCCAACATGAAAAGATCGATAGATAAGCAAATTAAAGTGGCAAAATATGTAACTATTTAAATGGATACGTAGACAAATCACAGGTAATTTATTTTACTTCAAAGCTTCAGCATGCAGCTATATATAGTCAAAACTTACACGCGCCCGCGTGTAAGCAAAAACAAGAGCAGATTCGAAAGCAACGGCCAAGGCAAATTTATACAGTTTGCACTTCAAAAATGGCAACAAATCTTGAGATTTCGCAATTTTGGTGCATGACGTCACTTCAGTCTCGAGACCCCCCCTACTCTGTGTCATTATTGGTCACTTTTGGCCTCCCCGTCCAAAGTGATGACGTCATTTACTAATGGCCCGTTATGAAATCAAAGTCTGGAAAATGGATAGAGCCAAATGTAAAAACAACAATAGCAGAAAATCTCATTTACATTTTCAACTTATTTGTTTCATTAAATTCGCTCAAGGTATATACTTATTTGTATTTTGAAGAAAAAAATACGTAGAAAAAAACGTGTCTAGTCCAACAAGTAAATGTCTGCTTTAATATCTTGTTTGAAAAGAAGTTTAAATGGATTCCATGTCCTGATTTCCGCTACAACAGCAAGTTTTAACTTAACAAAACAGACAAAGGAATATTTGTGTTTTGTCCTACATAAGTTAAAAGCGTTAGAAAAATGTACAAGTATATAGTAAGGACTTGGAACTCCGGCTCCACAGCGACCCTGGTCCGGCTCTTCCGTGTTGTTCTCCGTCGCCCTTGTCTCCAGACTACAGGAACAAGAATACCTACCACCGGCATGAATCATCCCGCCACTCCCTAGGTTAAGCACTATAGGAGCTGTGGTCGCAGGAGCGCAGCCGAATCGACTCACACGGTGGGAATTACAAGTCCAGAGCAACAGAGGAGGTGCGACCATCGCCTCTTTCGTTGCTCCTCCTTGAAAGACAAACACATAAAAAAAGCCGGCCTAAAAAGGACTCGGGGACGGCATTTCAAAATCAAAATTTCAGTTGTCCGTTTCTTAGTTTAATTCTTTGTTTTCAATTTTGTTCAAGTGAGGGCGAGTTATTTTGTACGAGGTATATTTTTTGCATTAGTTTTGGTTTTCCAATTGAGTGATTGACTACATCGTTGAAGAGGAGCAAATTTTAAAGAGCCATGTAAAATTCAATTTTTTTTTTTTTGGGGGGGGGCGGTGGGCGTATGAGCTGAACGAGAGTTCTATGACTCTGATTAATTATTTTATTTTATTTCGTCTAAACGTTCGGCGTCATTCCGACTCGACCGCGACTGTGACGAATGTCTCAAGCTTAAACAAGACCAAGGAAAAGCTGTTGCAAAAAACATGACATTTTGAAGAGAAGAATTCGCGCTCAGCGTATTGCTGGCGACCATTTTATGCGAGTGCGAGTCAAGTTTTGAGCATATATATTGGTTCTAAATAAGAACTAATAGTGGATACACAGAATTCATAACAATATTAAAGGGTGTATTACAAGGAGAAACCCTCTCTCCGGCATTGTTTACTTTATACCTAGACAGTACTGTGGAAATTCTTAAATTAAGTGAAGTGAGCGGTATCCAAATGGTACTAGTAGAAATTTTAATACTACTGTATGCTGATGACATTGTGTTAATGGCTACCAATGAACTTGATCTGCTGAGACAAATAAACATTTTACAAACCTTTTTCGACTCGCATCTTTTAAAAGTAAACCTGGAGAATACAAAAATTATGGTCTTTCGTAAAGGAGGTAAAATGAGAAAGAAAACAAAATTTTACTGGAATGATACAAGACTTGAAATAGTGAATATGTACACATAACTTGGAATCAACTTCTCTACAAGTGGAATATTTAACAGTGCAAAAGACTCTAGCATCAAGAAAACTAAAATAGCAATACATAATGTTATAGCGCTATGCGCAAAATCTAAAGTGAGCAACATTGATGTACATGTAAAATTATTCAACTCACTAGCAAAATCAGTACTATTATATGGAGCAGAATCGTGGTCTATACAACATATCAATGATCTCGAAAAATTACAAAACCAATATCTAAGAAGAATACTATACCTAACTAACTAAACTCCTGGGCATATAATGAGATGACAAACTAATTCAACACATATTGAAGTTTCCGTATTTGTCTCAATTGTTAAATTTTTAATTAAAATACTAAACAAACCTGAAAACTATATATTGAAAAATGCTTTTTATAAATTAAAAGAAATAGATGGCGAAACCCCTAAATATAATTTGTACTCACAAGTGAAAAACATATTCGAAGTGCACGACCTGAAGGAAAAATTCTAAAACCTGTCTAGTGATTATCTACAGGGCAACAACTACAGTATAAATAATA
Organism: Gisinianus flammeolus; assembly: GCA_034699125.1. Lineage (NCBI taxonomy): Eukaryota > Metazoa > Arthropoda > Collembola > Symphypleona > Katiannidae > Gisinianus > Gisinianus flammeolus. The sequence goes on along the minus strand of JAIUND010002748.1, from coordinate 9,876 downwards.
AGTTTAAAGGATTTGTAATTAATGATGATATCAAAAATATGACCATCAGCAAATCATTTGAGCAAATAAAATCATTTACAACCCATGTGGGAAAAAGCGATTTCTATAAAATGAATTTAAACTCGAACGTCATTGCCTTTATTCAACAAATAAGAATGAACATACCTAGAATAAAAGCCGGAAAAGAGATTGTAATTTTGAACTCCATGAAATTAAAATGGAATACAAAAAACATTTCACATGTAAACTGCTTGAGCTGTGTAAATAATTATACTGAGGAAATATACCATGTATTTTTTTAATGTAATGACTATAAGGAACGCAGAAATAAATTTTTAAACAGGAGATCACCCCACAAAAGAAAACTTTTTAAAAATGATATTCTCCCAAAAACATAATAACAACGAATTATTTTTAAATATGTACATATTTTGGATGCAAGCTATGAAACTAAGAAACAAACTCAATAAACATCATTAATTAATTAATATTGTTATGAAACCGATTTCAACAAATGTAATGTAAACTTCGATGAAATGTGTGCTGTAAGGGCAAAAGCCAAATCGACACAATAAATAAAACCTTATCCATTGGTTCTACATTTTAGGGAGCGAAGCTCCCCTTATTCTATTGGGCTGTCTGTCCGTCCGCCCGTCTGTTCTTTTCACGATAACTCTCGAAAGAGATGACCGATTCACATGCGGTCTTTTCCATTGTCATTGTCATTGTTGCAGTCAGGTACCTATTAATTTTGTTGACCCCGGGGTAACCGGGGGCCGAGATACCCGCATTTTCCCACTAGCTTAGGGGTTCAACTTGTTGACTTCTATGGTGAGTTCAGACCCAGCAAGGGAGAAGCGATTTTCACAATTTGTTTTACTTTTTCGGGCTACAAAGTGATGGATATTGTGTTATTTAAATATCCGAAAAATCGAATTCGGAGTTCACCCTGGGATTAAAGGGATTGTCGAGAAAGAAACAACGGGACTGACGTTTTAATGTGCAGACAAACAGACAGACATTTAAAGTTTTAAAGAGAGGCTCCGCTCCCTTTTGAGGTACTCCTGTACCAATGTTTATTTTCCAGATGATTTAACTTGAAGTCTATTAAACGTTAGAAAATGTAGTGCATGTATACCTCAATGTGTCCATGTGTGTTTATTCCCTTCACTGCCAACCAAACTTGCACATCTCAACAATCTCAAAATATTACAAACTATTATATTATTTATATTTATTGTAATTGACAAAACAACACTCAATCGGCTATCATTCAAAATTGAAAATTGCAATAGACATTAGAAGTGTTCATGGCGTACACGCCAGTATGCAAATACTGTTCCCAATCTAGCACGTTAAATAAAGTTGAATTGAATTGAATTGGTACTATTTAGTTGCGGTGCGACGCCGATTACACTTAGTTTGTGCTCAAAGGCTGCATAATATATACATACTCCAGCATATAGTGTCTAGTGTCCCTTGTATAAAGCAAAGTTGCTTTTGAATGACCTCAATATTTTATACGCAACTGTCCGCTGTCAATGTCAAGTGAATAAACAATCACTGGTACAGTCTGATTGTGAGAGGAATCACCTTTGGTCTACCACATTTCCCATTAACATCAACATAAATTCAACATGTAGGCCTTCTCTGATGTTGGAATCCTTGGTGACGGAGAGCTCAGTGTATATTTCATTATGAGAATTCCGTTCCCAGACGCAGACAATCAAATCCCTCTGGAATTAAGAATTGAGCTCAATAAGAACTCAAGACGTTTGATCAAGTTGGACGACGCTCAATTATTATTATTTGTATTCAGTCTTCCCCTCCAGATCGGCAGTTTGTACTTTCTTCAAACACAAATCTCCCGGGTGGGAATCTAGATTCATTGTCTTGAGCCCTTTTAGGCGGCGTTTATAAATGGACTCCACCTTGGAGGGGGTTTAGGGTTTTGGACGGAGGGGAAGGGTGGCCAATTTTTTTGTTTTTTTGGCGGAGGCCATTTATAAACGACGCATTAGGTCAAGGATTTTACCTACAATAACTGTTGACTTTAACTTGTAAGCGTCACACCCTCGACATTGTTCTAACATTGCATTGAGCTGAAAACGAACGTATATGAAGTGAATGACAAAAATAAGAAATAGGCTAAACACATTTCTATGGGTAGACAGTTTTGAAAGAGGAAATATGGTTGTCAATTCCAAATTTACAATTCAAGAGCATGTTTGATTAGTGATAAGCCTTCAGACGACCAAATACGTGCAGAGACTGCACAATCCATCCAGGAAACAAAAATGCTGACATTATATGATTCGTCTATGATTTGTCTATGTCAAGCAGAAAAAAATTAAAAATATTGTTTGTTTTGTCATAGCAGAGAGCACAGAAGCACCATTTACATTTCCAAACACACACATTCACATATATAATATGTATCAATCATTTTTTGACAGTTTTGTGCTATAAACCTTGCAAACACTACACTATTATCTGTGTGTCGAATATGCAATCTCGAATCTATATATATGCTCCAACTCAAACTCCAACAGACTGTATTTCCAGAAATGACTAGATATAAAACGTATTTACAAATTGAAAACCGCTGACTGAAAATATGTATAGTCTGTAGGCTGAGCCTCGTCAAGATACATTTCCAATTTCCGACCTGCTTGCACATTTCCCTGCCTATAAAACCCTTGATGATCCATAATCCTTCCATCATTACCACAAAAAATCATCACTCACTTTCACATACACACAATAATTTCAATTTTCAAACCTCACAATGAAATCTCTCGTTTTCGCAACGTCGCTCATCATCGCCTTGGTCTCTGTCCAGGGTAACGTTTTTCTTTTTTCTATATATTCTAAACACGATTACATTCTTTTTATACATATTTATATTTTCTGACTACCACTGTCGAATCTGGAAATCAATGGTATTATTGTCTATAGGAATTCCGTGGGTGGCAGAATCCCGCCCAGAAGAATGGTGGGTTGCAAAACACGCAGAATTCCAGCAGTACACCGCCGACACTACACGGCCCAACATCAACGTCCTCTTCTATGGCGACTCCATCACCGAAGGCTGGGCCTCGAATGGCGCGGCCGTGTTCCAGGAAAGGTACGCAGCCCTTGGAACAGCCAACTACGGCAAGTACTCATAAGTAGAAACTGCAATCAACTCCCAGAACTGTATGCCCACAACCATTTCCAAGTACACACAACTGTAATCCGTCCATTTATATCCCATTTTCTTCCATGTGGCCACAGGGATGGGCGGAGACCGTACGGAGCATCTTCTCTACCGAATTAACGATGAAGAGGTCACCAGTCTCCAGCCCCAGCTCGTCTGTCTCATGATTGGAGTCAACAATTGTAACTACAATTACATACCTACTACAAGTTATCAATTATTGCCGAGCGCGTTTTCTGTTCTCGTCACATTGGATAATAAAGAAATTATTTAATACATGATACATGGGCTGACGTTGACAGATGCTGACACCGAGATGGACGTCGTCCAAGGAGTTACTGCAGTGGTCCAGATAATCAAGGGGAAACTCCTCAATTCCAAAATCCTGCTGCTGGGTTTGCTGCCCTGTGGGGATGCCGGTTTTTCAACCGCCTCGACTTGATTAACACTCAGTTAGCTAAGATGGACAATGGCTCCACCGTCCGGTTCCTGAACATATTCAAATTTTTCGTCTTGCATAGGGGGCAAGTTCGGACGGAGCTGTACCAAGAGGACCAAGTTCATTTGGTCCAGGCTGGATACGAAATGTGGACCGATGCCATGGGTCCCCTCTTCAATGAGATGCTCAACAGCATGGCGTGTAAACATTATATAGCACTAGATGCCCTGACGAAAGAAAATTATCGTCAGAGATGGGATTTGAGAAGGTTCTCAGATTCTCAGAAATTAAAATCTGTGGTTTCCGGTAATTACCGAGCTCCGAGAATTTCTGGAAATCTGTGAGAATCTTGGAAATCTGTGGAAATCTGTGAGAATCTAGGAAAACTAAGCAAAGATAGGAAAATCTATAGAGAGTGTGCACGACCGTCCATGTGTATTCCTTTGTTCAAAAATTAAAGAAAAAACGATTTGAATTTGGAATTCACTTATTTAATTGCAACTAGTGGGGTGCTGGTTTGATTGATCGGTGCGGCTTTATCAATTTAATATTTAATTACCGAGAATCCAAATAGTATAACATATATCAACAAATTATTATGTGGCTGCGCAAGGGGTTTGTGTAATAAAATTTGACAGTGACAAATGTTGAATTAATATACAAACACAAATTGAAAGCCATTGGTATTTTATGTAAATTAATTAATTGATTAGAAAGATTATTTTAACTGAGGGTAAAACCACACCATTAGCTATTGAACAAACTCTCGCTATATGCATATATATGAAAGAGCCCACTTGACAATTAAAATATCAATTAAAATCCCCAGCATGCAGAATTGCAGAACTTGAACTGGATTCTCCCACACACACATTTGGCCACTCATTTTTATATTATTGTCATTAAACGCTTTGATTCTCTTCACAAAAAAGCCACAGGACAGCTCCACACATTAGTTAAAATTAAACATATAGTCAACTCGGCATGATGAAGACGGAGGCGAGTCTTTTAGGTATTATTCTTGTCGTCCTGGTGTTCCAGGTCATGCAGGGCGAGGCCTTCATTCAGCAGCTGACCCTGCAGTCAAATGAGACGGGGAAATCCTTCACGTTCACCGAAAAAATCCCTGACATGTCCCTTGTCTACCCGCAAAACACGACAATCGTGCGCTATTGCTCCGTTGGAATGTACGTCATTAAATCCCCTAATTCAGTTAATAAATAATTAATTAAATTAATGATGCGTTCGACTATATATATATATATAAATATTTTATGTAAGGTGGATGGGCTACACGGGCGTCAACTACACGGGCCGGACGGTTTATTGGCGACATAGTACGGAGTCTTGTGCGGGCGGCAACTTTAAAAATTACCAGTCCATTCGCTTTGGGGGATCGATCGAGACGACCATTGACGCCGTCAGTATTTACACGCTCCCCGAATGTCAAGGGGAGGAAACGCTCATTCTGGCCACGAATGATGACAAGGGCATGGCCTTAAATGTCACTGGACAGTCCGTGGCCATCACGGGCTACACGGCCGAATCCTATTGGCATCAAGGCTGGACTGTGTTCGATGGTGCCCGGTTTAGTGGAAGGGCGGGACGTCTGGCCATGTGGAAACCGTATCACCATGTCGACTATGTCAGCACCTACACCGGCTTCGGCGTCAACGAGATCCGCTCCATTCTCGTCGATGACTGTGGACCACTGCCGTCCCCTTGATTTTGAGTTTGATTTCCGCGGTTTATTTCAATTGATTTATTAAAATGCTGCATATTGTTTATTTATGATACAGACAATAAATGAGTAAACACACGGGGAAACTCAAATAATAATCAAAACATTCCCCGCGTTTTTTGTTGGTCTTTTTGGTTCTGCAACAATTTATTTATTTAATTATTTCTGGTCTGTATATAGTCTGAAATAAAGATTCCAGACGTCCTACGATTTTAAAAATCTATATTTTTGTGGTGATTAAAAGATTAAAAGTGCTGCGGTGTTGACTGTGTGGTGAGCACACGGACGACCGAGGTCTCTGAGGTCCATCAAGATCAATGTTTGGCCTCGCAGTACCAAACGTTCCTCTCAACCGCACCCCCGTTAAACCGGAACACGCTGAAGCCGCAGACACCGCAGCAACCACCCTTGCCCCAGCCATCTGGGGTGCATGGCTGTCCATTGGTGAAACACTAATTCTCCAAAATATATATAAATTCACCATATATTTCAACACTATATTGCATTTCCATTCGGAAAAAATAGATCGTTATCGTTGCCCACACTTTCTAAAAACATTTCTCTATAATGATTTTTAAGAAAACTATATATAGGCGATTGCTAACAAAAAAAGGTGCATATCGTTAGGTTATATACCTTAGCGTCGGACAAATTCACCATCAGCAGAATCAGCACGACGAGGACGTAGAGCCGCGGCAACAACGTTGAACACTTCATATTATTTGGCAAAGGACAGTATATATAAACGGTTTCACGCTGAAGACTGCAAAATTGAATATCTCGCTTTTCCTCGTTTTCCAAAAGTACTGCTGGCATTCATGTGGCTCAGGATTTTTATATTTATATACAGAGCTCTGCCATTGTTTATACAATTTACAATATATAATTGACATAATCCGATTTCACAAATTCACAGTTCATTTGGAAATGTCAGATTTACATAACCTGTATATATATGATCGCTTACATAATTTATATGCAAATTGGCGTGCCGCGTTCTGCGTCATTATAGTCTTTTGTCGTATGTTTTATTTTTCCATCTTTTCCTAATATATCGACCTTCGACACATAATCATGACAATTTAAAACATATGCACAGTTGTTCAAATTCAAATTTCTCTGATATAATATTCCAATACATTGTGATTCAAATTGTCCACACACACGCTTTTCAAATTTTTTGACGCAGAGACGGCAGAGAGTTCAAGTTTAAATCTGGGTAGACAATTCAATATTCAATAAATGTGGTAGCAAATATCATTGTGTATATACCACACAAATCTGGATCGAAATGAATTGCATTGTGCAAGCACACTTTTGAATAATTCTTCAAATCCCACAGGTGGAAATAATATTAAAAGCGCTCATTTTGAAGGTGATTGATTGTAGTTTGTTTTGTTCATATATAGTTTTATTAAAATGATCATTATATCAATGATAATTTATGATTGATGATTATGAAATCCCTATATACTTTATGAATAATTAATTTTTTGGAGCATCCACGGGCTTAAAATTGGCAACATAGTCCGCCACAAGTTGTCCAAGGGATTGAACGGATTGTTGAATGAGAAGCTCCGCCCTCTGAACAAACTGAGAGTCCGTGGTTTGAATGAGGATTGTGGTATTGCCGATGGTTTGGAGGGTCGTGGGCGGGAGGAATTCAAACGTGTCAATGCAGTTCCGAACGAGACGATCCAAGGACACCCAGCCACTTCCAGACTCTGGATGGAACCACCGAATTAGGAAATCCTGGAGACCCAACTCAATTTGAAGGACGCGATAGTCCACTTGATACTGATAATGTTGAAGAAGGGCCTTCCCTTCACTCTCAAGTCCTTCTCCTCCCGCCTCTCCAAAAATCTGAAGGAGCTCCACCTGGAAGGAGCGGAATAAACTCCAAAATAATTGATTCGCCACTCGGGAGCCCGCCATTAATTTCTCCACGTCCACTCGCCCCAAACCATTCAGGAAATCAAGGATGTCTGACAAAGTCAGCGCCGGCACTTCTCCAAAATATACAGCAACAATACATTAATAATTATTCCCGAATTCCTATAAACAGCTGCTGTGTGTGTTAACATGTGGTAACAATGCAGTAAAAAATGAAATGAAAATGGATTTCAAAAAAAAAATTTATTTACCGGGTTCAGAAGTGGGCGGGGCAATGAGGTCAATGAGCTCTTGGATTTTGACTGATATCTGAGCGAGACTTGCATCCAGCTGGATTTGAACGGCTTCCACTTCCCGCGGCGTCAGGAAAATGTGAACAAAGTCCACGAGGGTGCGGAGATGAGTTTCCGTCCGCCCGCTCCACGCCGTGATGTAGGTTTGCATTTGAGGGATGTAAATGAGGAGATGGGCCTCCATGTTTGGATGATCATCGATCCATCGCTCCCAAAAGATGGAGGATGCATCGAAGAACTCTTCCGTCATCTCCCATAGGTCGTCATAGTAGTCCTCCGCGAGTTGATCCAAATCCACGGGCGTGACCGCCAGCGTGTCTTGAATGTAGAGGAGAAAATCCACGGAGGTGATGAACATGTCGAACAAGGCATACGCTGCGTCCAGATAAGTGTCCTCAATGTCGATGGAATCCAGCCATGTGAGGTAACTCACGAGCCCTGGCAAATCCAAATCCCCCAGGGAAAACTGCTTCCCTGATGCTGCTGGCAAAAGGGCCCGAGGAGAGTGAACTGACCGCGAGCCAATTGTTGCAGAGTGGATGTTACGGAAATTATGGCCCCAGGCGCTCAATTTGGAAAAATTTAGACTACTCACTGTATATGTAATTTGAATTGACACACATTATTAGTAATGATGATGTGCGTGCATTTCAAATTCAAAGTTTAAATGCGGTGAATTCAAATATTTGGAATGAACGCGCGTTACCTTGGATTTCTCGTGTTTTGTGTTTTGTGGAGCTGGGTGCGGCGGTGGAAGTGATCACAGCCATGGCGAGGACCACCATTAAAATCAAGGAGCATTTCATGATGAACTTTTTGAATTAACAACAACAACAACCATGAGGAGGGTATATATAATTTAACTTTGAATCGTGCGCGTCTTCCACAGTGGCTAATAATTAATTGAAAGGCTCAATCAAATTACAATTGCATACGTGGAGTTGAAGAGGTGGAAAAATCCGCTCTATAGATTAAAAATCCCAAGTTAAATAGGCTGGCTCTATATACATTCTACATGGACAATGGCTTCGCCATTGAAAGTTAATTAACTGATTAACTGATTGTGAATTGCATTTAGTCGGTGGTCAAGAGGTAAAAAAACCCACTTTGAAAACTAAATATAATCGTGTGCGGATGAAATGATACATATAGTGGAAATACCGTACATATATATCTAAATCGAGCCATGTTCCATTTTAAATTTACACAGAGCCCCCAGGATTGTATGAGAGAGGGGCTTCTATTAGAGACAAATTAAACTCTATGCATATGATTTTCAGTACAATTCAAATGAGAGGATGCCTTTGAAGGTATATGGCATTCTATCGGTATTTGCAATTTCTCTACAACCCCCGGGGTTCTATAAAATGTTGGGTTGTATAACAGCTCCTGGGTTCTATTTAGGTATGTACGGTAATATATGAACCAAAGTCAAATGGTTGGCCGCCACAGGAATCGACACACTGGCTAATGAGTCGACTGTTTATATATATACTGTTTATCGTCATTGAATTGACAAGCCAGAGACTTGAATTAGTCAACCACTGTGTATAATTATACTTAATTGACATTGTAATTACGTTTTAAGTTTTCGAGTGGTGAATTTTGAATATGCACATCCAAGTCCAAATGGACACATCCAGCATTTTAAAATATGAAGTTGTGGATAAGAAAAGCTGCCGCATACCATTTTTCACTTTTTTGCACATTAATATGCAGAAAAACATGGGCTATTTTATGTATACCTATATATATAGGAAAATTAAGAAATTTGTAAACAAATTGCAAATATTTAATTTTAATTAAGTTTTAACTAAAGAGATTTTCTGAGGAGTGAGTGGGCAAAGTGGAAACGGACGTTTATGAAATCGCCACTATAGAGGACTCACTCAAAATTGTACAATGAAAGCAGAGTTCAAGGAAATCTTTGAAATTCATTGAAACCGTTTCAGTCAAACGGAGCTCACGCGCGCACGAGTCGCTGTTAAATTGTGCTCGACATTTAAACTCTAATATCTCGACTTGTAGATACTGGTATGCGGCGGGTTTTCTTATCCACAACTTCATATGTATAGGTAACACAACAAAACACTTTAGATATAGTGTTGTTTTCATTGATTGGGAATTTTACCACAATCGGCACAATGAATGTCAACGTATATGACAAATCATATATCGTCTGTTAAGTTCAAAAACGGAATATAATTATTTTCCTTAATTTCGTTTGTCCGAGCTGACCTGCTCTGGAGGTCAAAGTATTAGAGATGGAGCTTTGGGTCAAGCGACATTATTGTTCGTCATGACCTGCTCT